>JAFVLL020016188.1:110000-113940 GCA_021397915.2 Tor tambroides
TAATTAGGACTCAGTCCATGGGTCTCAGTATACAAATGAGAGTGTCGTTGTCAGAGGTTCTGTCAGTGTGTCTGCCAAGCCTTACATTCCTATAGTACTATATTTTCAGCAACACCAAATTGACACCCACTGTGAAAATGTCACAATTGCCAAGTTTCCCATGATTAGCCCAATAGTGACACACAATTCGAGTCCTCATAAAACCACACAATGAAACCAGAGGACTTTTGTGGCAGACAAAGAACAGCATAGACCCTCCTCACCGACAGATACTTTGATAAAAAAATCGCACCATGAATGTGAGAATAGGATAGGATTTCCTGTGTCCAGCTCTAATTAATGAGTGTGATGATTTCCACATAGACTTTCGCACTGTCCTGCCATACATCTTCAGCCAAATTAATCTCATATTCCCGATCTGTCAGCAGCCTGGATGGTCTCCAAGCAATTATTTTGTGACAACCGCAGAAATGGTTTGATATGAGGCACTGTAACAGTTCATTCACCCACAGGGCCGGGAGCGGTAGAATAATTACTTTTTCTGGGAGAAGCAGGGATTACCATTCACTTCACTAGTGGTTCATTGTATCATGAGCAGATTGTTTTTTTTTTTTTTTAACTTGAAAGTAACGAGACGGAAAGTGTTAGTTAGCTCTCAGAACCTGCTCCGAAGTGCAACACATCATTATCAAGTCTGACTTGGCTAAAGAGTTGCGGTTGGGATTCTTTGTTCTCTCCAAACATCAAAAATGTCTTGCTTGTGTTACAAAGAATTGCATATCAGTGGTAATGGCTCAAATGAAAAGATTCTTTTGACCTCTTGTACAGTAGGAAACACTTCGAGACATTGTGTTCTCATTGTTTTCCTATAATGAGAAAGCTCAGTCACTCAGTTCCAACTAATGATTCGGTCTGTCGATAGATGTCTTGTACTTTAGGGTTCGGGTTTTTGAGACAGCAAACCTCTCAAACAAGACAAATGCTGGAGCTAAAGGAATCCAGTAATGCTCTTTAGATTGAGGTTGGGAATTAGGGATGAATAATAAATCAGCAGTCATATCATGTGTCAGCTGACAAATTTTACAAAATTTTAAAAAAAATAGGTCAATATATTTAAGGTGATAAATTATATAGTCATGCAATCATGGAATGTATTATTTCTTGTTGGCTAAATGCAAATAAAATATATTTTATAACATATTTATAATGTTTTTTAGTGTATTTATAATATAATATATTTTAATTATAATTATTTGTTTGTTTTCCATTTCATTTTATTAAAAGAAAATTTAGGATGTAATATATTTTTATTACACTGTATGAATATTATATACAATGGAAAACTGATTTTAATTTTTAAATTTTATATTTAAAAGTGCATTTTTAAAATGAAAAAAATAATAATAATTTAATAAATATTATAATTTAATTTTTTTTGCATTTTTTTAGATTTATTTATCTAATATATTTGTTTATCTACCTCACATTAACATTGGTTATCATATCAGTTTGTATTTTTTATTTCACTTAATTTAATTTTTATATATTTTTATATATTTGTAATATATTTTAATTATAATTATTTGTTCATTTTCCATTTAATTTTCATTAAAAGAAAATTTAGAACGTTTAATATGTAAAATATTTGTACTTATATTTATATTTGTAAATAATTGTATATCAAATGCAGTGGAAAACAGATTTTAATTATTAAAAATTAAATGTATAAAAAAAATTACATTTTAAATTTTTTTTATTTATTTGTCTAATATATTTTTTTATCTGCCTCAAAAATACATTAACATCGGTTATCATATCTGTGCGTATTTTTTTTATTTCTCTTAAATTAATTGCTTTTTATTTAGGCTAATATATTGGCTGTCTGCCTTAAAAATACATATTAGATCATCCCTACATGAGAACTGTATGCTAGTCATTTCTACCTTTTTTTTTTTTTTTAAGATTGGAAAGATGAAAATCACTGTAAACAACACTGTTTATGCAGGTCAGCTATCTTTCTGTGGTTAATGTACATCAAAGTGGATAGGATGAGTCAGGGGCTGTGGATCAATGTTGTTCAAATTGAGCTGTGAAGAGGAAAACTAAAGTCTTGCCTTGGAGGAGCACCATGGTGCTTTCAGCTCGACTGGTTGTCCCTGGAGCAGATGGGTTTGCAGGGCCCAAGGCCTCACAAACGCACCCACAGTCTGGCCTAATGGACTGTGTGAAGGTTCTCCAACTGAGCTGCTGCTTCATCAAGGTCACTGAACAACAGGGCTCTCATGAAGTTACTCAGCAGCTCAAGGAATATTCTGCCAATTACCAACACCAGACTGAGCAGACCTGTCAAAGTACAGGCACTTAGAATGTGAAATATTGACTCATGCCTCTACTGAAACACATACAAATCTGTTGTTATACCTTTTATATATACAGAGAGAGAGAGCGAGATAGATAGATAGATAGATAGATAGATAGATAGATATCCAAACTATCTTTTATAGTGAAGTTGACATTGCTTGATTTTTTTTGTGTTCTCATAAATATCTTATCTGGTGTTGACATTAAGCTTTCTATCAACCAATCAGATTATAGGGTTAAAGTTAAGACTTTCCCTCTTATTTCAGAGGTATCTTTGGTTTTGGCTACATTTGGGTCTTTCATTTTTGAATAGGAATATTGTTCCAGAACCAACAAAGAATAACGATTCAAAGGATGTTGACGCACTTGGCCAGATCACGATGTGCCTGACACCCCACAGAACTGCATTCAAATGCAACTACAAAAAGAAATAGTCATGAATAACCTAGAACAAGCTCAGTACGTTCCGAATCCCTCGATACTGATAGTGTAGCTGCATGGTCATTACAGAAATAATGGCCCAGTAGTCCGTGCAAAGGAACCATCGATAGTGAGAACCTCAAAAGACTTTAACGGTAATGCAGTGAAACACAATCAATAGGCATGTCGATTCAGTAAGTGGACCTTAATCACAGAAACCTGATTTATCATGTACTCTCTTATACAATAAGACAGGCTCCACTTTCAGATTACGTACCATATTGTTTTAGCAAATGTGTTTGTGCTTCCGACATTCACAGATGGATGTAAAATCATGTCGGACGGATATGTGATTTGTAGTTCCACATATAAATTACATTTGAGATTAGAGTTGGCAGAACACTATACTGCTACACTAGATTACATGCTCGGTCCAAGACGTTTGGAGGAGCAATTTTAGTTGTTTTTCGTTTCCCAGAATTAAAATGCATGCAGCATTTACAGGCCTCTGCTGCTCCAAACAAGCATCTTATCCTTAGGCAAGGTCCAGGGTTGGCTCATTAAAGTGACAGTAGGCTGCACACTTTGCATAAGAGGTTTTTGGCTCTAACACATTGTTAGACTTCATCCAGGTGTGCAGATCGTATGAAAAACCAAACTTGAACTGTTACGCCAGGTTTTATTAAAACCGGATGTGCATTGGGAGCATAGTAATGTGATTTATTCAGCAATTAATTTGGCAATTTAGTTCCCAATCCTCTGTTTTATTTATAGTCTTGTTTATCTCTGAAAAAGCTCAGAACATTCCTCTCACAGCATTGGCCAATTGCTATTGCGCATGGATTCACTCGAAATGTTGCAACCCATAAAAATCTCCATTTATAACCGCAAATGCCCACCCACCCTCTGAGGCAACTTGTGTTCTGATTCGGGTGGAAATTCATATCTTTTTTTGGTCTTTTCTTTCAGGAATCATCTCTTCAGGCTACATTTGGAGGATCTTTCATTGATCCAGGTGGGTGAAAAAAGTCTATGTCTGTCTCTTTCTGTCTGTCTTTTTTCCAGAATTGCTCAGACAGCTCAAACACCCAGGATGAGACTAACAGGTGTTGCTGCCGCCATGTGTGAATGCCAATTACAGTGGCTTCATAAGCTCAGA
>JAFVLL020016188.1:114040-219403 GCA_021397915.2 Tor tambroides
GACATCAAACTTGGCATTATCCAGCAGTTCAGTGCCAGCGGTGAAATGTGAATGCAGCCATAGTCTGTGGACGCTGTCATTGTCTCCGGGACCCTCATCTCTCAGTGAAGGACGGCACACAGGCTGCCTCTGAAAAGCCTGTTGTTTTTCCCAGAATGCCGGGGAGCTGAATACAAGTGATTATCATCCAAGATCTGCCTGCTTTCTATAGCCAAGTTCATTTATCCTCTCAGAGACAATCGATAATACCTGGCTAAACACAGAGATTTGATTTAAAACAGAGTTTCTTTTGCACTATATCCTGGAGCTTAGTAAATTTAAAAATCATTTGAGGCATAGATCAATTGTTTGATGTAGCAGATCTGTTTTTTGTTTTTTTTGTTTTTTTGTATGAATGATGAGCTCACAACAATGCCCTCTTTAACAGCAAAACATGTAATTTCATGATGTTCTTCTTAACGTGTGTTTGTTTTACAGGAGGCAGAATGGCATTGCGATGAGTTTACCAAAGGAGCCTGTTTCAGTCGAGGCAAATCAGAGGTAAGCACCTCTGAAAAGTACAAAAACTGTCACTGGGGTAGTACCCTTTAAAAAAGGTATTAATATGTACCTTTTTGGTGCTAATTTGTACTTTTTTGCACCCTTTAGGGATATAAAGTTGCACAATCACAGTCACAGCTTTTGTACCTTTCCTTCTGAGAGTGTTTTAAACTTTCCAGATATTTCATATTTTGGTTAAATTGAACACAGTGTGAGAATTATAAAATGATATTTTGGGGGATACATTTTTAGTTAATTTTGAAAAGCTTGGGAAGATTTTATTTTTTATTTTTTGAAAAATAAATTAATACTTTGATTCCACAAGAATGCATTAAGTTGATCAAAAGTGACAGTAAAGATATTTGTAATGTTTCAGATTATTTCTGTTTTAAATAAAGACTGTTCTTTTGAGAAATCCTGAAACAAAAATGTATCATGGTTTCTCCAAAAACCTTTAGCAGGAAAAAATAGTTTTCAACATTGATAATCAATGATGATCAAATGTTTCTTGTGCACCAAATCAGCATATTAGAATGATTTCTGAATGATCATGTGACACTGAAGACTGGAGTAATGGCTGAAAAATTCAGCTTTGTCATCACAGGAATAAATTAAATTTTAAAATATATTCTAAAAGAAAACAAATATTTTAAATTGTAATAATATTTCATAATCAATGCAGCCTTGGTGAGCCTACTTACTTCAAAAACTAAAAAATCTTACAAAAGTGGAATTAAAATTAATCGAAATTAAGAAAAATTAATAACCCTTGGAATAACAATTATGAATCTTTTCTGCAATTTTTATATCCATAATAGTACCTATTTATTACCTATTTATGTTTTAAATAACATACAATACTGATCCTAACAGAAACCACTAAAGCGGCATCCTGTTGCTATGGTAACCAATTTCTGTTACCATTTGGTGCAAAATGGAAATATGAGCTAACTAACTAGTAATCTGACCTTTTGTGGTTACTGAAACATTGTAATATGTTTCAGACCTACCTTTTGTTTTGACTTCCATTGGTGGGGAAGGAGGGTTGAATTCAAACCCACTGTAATTCATATCCTGAATGAAGGTTATTTTAAATATTACCTGTACTTAAGACAGCAATCGCCCTCCTAAAATAGCTAACCCATTATTTATGACATCGCTCTAGCTCAGGCATTCCCATGTCTCTTCCACTTTGCTATGGAGCCGTTTCCATGGCACTTCAGCACTGCCTCCCTTGTGTTTTTGAAGTCTGACTGAATCAGATCAGGTTTGTGATACAAAATGTTTCTTAAATCTCCTTAATATTTCACTTACTCCAGCTCTGTCAAACATGAGACAGAGGGTCCCCCTTTGCTTTATAGTATGCTACACTGAGCTAAGCCATTTTAAGTCATATGGGAGCTGTATAGGGACTGTGTTTGGGATTGCCGGCCATCCTTCCAGCCTGGGCTGACCCCCAAGGTGTATTTCTAGCGGCCCCCGTGCAGTTTCAGCCTGTGCGAATGGCCCCACGAGTGTTTTTTTAATTCGCTTGTGAAACGTGTTCTGAAGCCCGTAATAAGATGGATTACGCTGAGCAACGATTGTAATTCAGAATTGCAGGAGGAGGCTGTCGTAACTTGCTTGCAATTGTGGAGTCTTGCTGTATCAACTGCACATGTGGTGGCTCAAAATATCTCTAAAGTAATAGTTCATCCCAAAAAAAAGAATATTTGCTTCCAAAAAAGTGTCAGACTTTCTTTTTTCTGTGGAACACAGAAGGATGCATTTTGAATGATGTGCTGGTTGCTCTTTTCCATGCAATTGCAATGAAAATATCAAGCTTCAGAAGGTACACAAAAGCACCAAAAACTATTCTAAAATGCTGTTTTGAAGTGATGTGATAGCTAGGGCTGGGCGATATGGCTTAAAAAATGATCACGATAAGATTTTTCATATCAGTCGATATTGATAATTATGAATTTAAATTTTAAATCTTTATTTCCTCATTTTTATATGGTGAAATGTAATTATTCGGACTGTTTGAGTTTTATTAAAATTAACCATTGGTCTTCCATAGTAGCATACATTTAGATTTTACTGTTAAAATACCATGGTAAAAATGTAACCATATTATTTCTAGGTATTTGTATGAAAACCAATCTAAATGCACATTTGTGACCCTGGACCACAAAACCAGTCTTAAGTCGCTGGGGTATATTTGTAGCAATAGCCAAAAATACATTGTGTGGGTCAAAATTATCAGTTTTTCTTTTATGCCAAAAATCATTAGGATATTAAGTAAAGATCATGTTCCATGAAGATATTTAGCAAATTTTTTACCATAAATATATCAAAACTTAATTTTTGATTAGTAATATGCATTGCTAAGAACTTCGTTTGGACAACTTTAAAGGTGATTTTCTCAATATTTTGATTTTTTTTTTGCACCCTCAGATTCCAGATTTTCAAATAGTTGTATCTCAACCAAATATTGTCCGATCCTAACAAACCATACATCAATGGAAAGCTTATTTATTCAGCTTTCAGATGATGTATCAATCTCAATTTTGAAAAATTGACACTTAAGACTGGTTTTGTGATCCAGGGTCACATTTAATATTCTAATATTCCATTACTCCTTTACATTACATTTAATTCATGTCTACATTAATAATATAATAAAATGTATTATGATTGTCCCACATTTCTGCCACAATACCATGGTGCAGTTAGTGTTACTACAGTAAATCCATGGTAAATGATGGCGATGTGTAGATTGAAAAGTCCTCTGACTGTCGTTGTGCACAGTGTTTCTCTTGTTTGTCAGCGCTGTTTCATCTGGCTAACTGTTAACTGAATTCACGTGCTTCACACTGGATCTCACAGCGCTGTTTAGTGTCACATGACTGAGACTCATCAGTGAGTAAACGCATTTGCTCTAGTGAGCTCGCACTGCGCTACCGTTTGAACTTTGAGCTTACCAGATCAATGGTCCATGTGGCGCGGTTCAAATGAGTAGCGTTGTTTCGTTCCGCTTCTGGCGCATAAATATTATATGAAACATTTATTGAACTCTGGTTATTGTTTTATCGCAGAAAATTATATCGCGATAATTATCGTTATCATTTTTCCACCCATCCCTAATGTTTGCTTTTTGAGATCACTCATAACTCGATCACTCTGAATCATTCAGACCAGATCTGTGAACCGAATCAGTTGATTAATTTAAAAGTTCTTTATGAAGTTTAAATTCTCTCATGATTTCACAAAGCTATCATATGGCTTCAGAAGATTTGAAATGTAGCATGCGATTTGTATGGACCACTTTTATGATACTTTATGAAGCTTGAAAGCCTCAGTCCTCAAAAGAAGGACCAGTATGATTCTTCAAATTCCTTTTTTTTGTGTGTGTGTGTGTGTTCCAAAGAAGAAAGAAAGCCATACAAATAGAACAACATGAGGATGAGTAAGGACATAATTTCCATTTTTTTTAAACTGAACTATTCCTTTTAAGACTTTTTGGTTGTTTTACACATCACAAAGCAATATAAAAAGGTTTTTTTATTATTTTTACAAAACATTATCTTTAATTGAATTGTATGAGTAATTGTCTCTTTCAACCACTGCATCTGGTTTCCTTGAGTCTGTTGTTTCAAGAACAAAAGAAAGTGTTTGATGAGTGAATGGTGTTCTTTCGACTTAGTATTGTTTGTAATGCAAACCGTGCATAGCAGCCACTATATTACACTATGGAGTGTAGCCATCTGTCAGGGGTTTTCATAAACATGTCACATCGTGATGTGGTAGGCATATTAAATCTCAGTTTATTTACGCATACAGCAAAGCACTGCCCCCCCCCCCAGCCAAATTGCATTAGTAAATGTAAATCATCCTTTTCTTTTCAGGACTCCGCTTAGTGCAGCGAAATGAACAGCTTCACGAGTTAACAGCCATTCTGATGAGCAAATAAAGTTGACCCCCTCAAGCACTGCCTTGGAACACCTTTAAATCAGAGAGCGAGACAGGGCGACAGGGTTTCAAGTACTTGAGACAAGCATGATTTACTGGCTCCTAAATTCTCAAAAAACCTTGTAAAAACACACCGAACTGAAGCATTACAGTTCAAGAAGTCCTGCAGCTGGTCTAATATAGCAGAAAATCTGATTGGAAGACGAATGTAACCTAGCTTCTGTACTGTAAGGACTTTGTATTTCTGGAATTTGGCCAAAGTCCCTTTAAGAGAAGCCAGTTAACGCAGTGACCATTTTGGAAGCACCACAGACAGCTATTTTTGCTAATATAGCTTCTACCTATTAAAGTAGAGAAAGACAGAAGTATTCAGAATTGTTTACATTTTTTACAAAGATTACATTTTGAAAGATTTCATGTTAAAACATCATTCAACTCAAACTATGGTCTCATAAATTTGGCTTAAAGTTGCAATAAAATAGAAGTAGTAACAAATATTTTCTTCTATATTGTCAATGTCAGTGTCACTTTATTTGTAGAACACAATTAAAACAACATCTGTTGGCCAATGTGCTGTGCATAATATAGGTTAATACTCAATAAGATAAACACAAACAGACAAAGAATAAACAAAAAAGCCACTGCATCAATTAAAAGCTATGGAAAAAGATTTGAGTTTTGATTTCAAATCATATACAGTTGTTGCAATTGTGGACTTACATCTGAATGTAAAGGATTATCAAAAAAAGGTCAAAGTTTAAACAGACTAAATGATTAGAAAACTTCAACATACATTATCAGAGAGAAGCCAGTCATTTCACTGGAAGATTGGTGTCATGTTTTTTTTTTTTTGTTTTTTTTACTGAAACATACACGGATGAGTCGTTGACAATAAGATCAGTAACGTCCATTTAAAAAATATATGTAAGGTGAATCTTCATATTGATGAACATGACTATGATTTCACTTGTTCATTTTTTTGCAACATTTCTATACTTGGGAAAAATAGTCAATGCTAACAGAAAAAAATGCTTGTCAAGATTTTGTTTTAAACAATTTAAGTTCAATCAGCAAAGAAATCTGACAACGGGGCTTCTTTTGTTCAAATAATTGTTAAAAAATATATATTATATAAATTTAATATATTATAAAAATAAAAATAGACATGTTTATTTGTAATATAACAAATATGTGTATGTATTTTTTCTTTTTCTTTCTTTTTTTAGAATTTTCCATTTTTCAGGCTGTTTCTATGAATTAATGTTTTAAAATTAACTTTTGATTAGCTTTTAAAGGGTTAGCTCACGGAAAAATGAAAATTCTGTCATTATTTACACCCTCATGTCTTTCCAAACTCGTAAGACCTTCGTTCATCTTCGGAACACAAATTAAGATATTTTTGATGAATAGTGGTACTGTCGTGAATGCGCGTCGAAGACTGACACGGAAGAGAAGAAATTGTTGAATAAAGTTATTTTTGTTTTCTTTGCACACTAAAAGTATTCTTGTAGCTTCATAAAATTAAGGTTGAACCACTAATGTCACATGGACTATTTTAATGATGTCCTTACTACCTTTCTGGGCCTTGAACATGTCAGTTGCATTGCTGTCTATGCAGGGTCAGAAAGCTCTCAGATTTCAGCAAAAATATCTTCATTTGTGTTCCGAAGATGAACGAAGGTCTTACAGGTTTGGAACGACATGAGGGTGAGGAATTAATGACAGAATTTTCATTTTTAGATAAACTATCCCTTTAACAGAAAGACGGGCCTTCTATGCATAGTGTGTAATGATTTTTCCAACACACATTTTTCTGAGTTGACTCAATTTTGCATTTGTAATAATAGCTAATAGTCGAAAGTCACTTTTGCTACCGCTTACACATTTTCCCTTATGTCTTTTCACAGGAGGAGTGCCAGAATTACATCCGTGTTCTACTCGTCAACGGTGACAGGCTGTTTACATGCGGGACAAATGCATTCACTCCAATTTGCACCAACCGCACGGTAACATAAACGCATCAATGCACTTAATATAATGCACTGCCTTCCTGACCTGATGTTATGCTAGCTTCGTCCCAAGTTCCCTCTCCCACATTGACCTCCTTTGACATTTTCATCGCTGCGTGGGTTGTGTAGCATAGCATGTGGTATTTCAACCAAAGCCTGTGGTTTATTTCAATAAACTTTTGTTCGTGCTTCACCTCAGAAGAAGCTTTCTTGAGATCTAGACAAAAAAACAATAACAACCAAGGCCTGTTTTTCTAATAAAGTGGGAACTTGTAATATCTCTAAGTCTCTTGTCCTTTGTGGAAAGTTCACACTTGTTATGCAGGTGTTGTGCGAGTGTTTGCGCTTTATCTTTGACGAATTTTTCCAACGCATGGGTTGCAGCATAGTTGCCACCTATCGCAATAAATGCCACTCAATGCGGCTGATTGAAAGATAAGTATCTCCGCCAAGCACATTTACTGATATCCCCCATTATTCCCCCTCACATCTCCTAGTTTTCATTCATGCATGTAAGTCTCTTGTGCTCAAATCCCTGAATTTGAATGACTGGATTACTCTTCTATCCTTTCCTCAAACCTGATAATGATGATGACAGTCGTTTCGCGTACGATGGCAATCATCTCCTCGGTGGCTCTTTGAAGGATGGCAGGAATTATTGACTCAAAGCTAAATCACCCCAGGGATTTACCATTATAAGTACCTTGTGCCAGCAGGAAAGGACTTAGCGCAGCCAGGAAGGCACGAGCGAAAAGTCTCCGTCGTGTCCTTGTAACGCCGCCAGTAGAGCCGCATCTTTAAACAAGCGGCTATCGAGGTTGTAGTGCCGCTCAAACACAGCTGCCGGTCTCCTGAAGAGGCATCTTTCAACCCTCTCCATTAATGTGCATTATGGGTAGCGTGTCCATATCTGCAAAGGCTTCCGAGTGCAATTTGTCAGAAGGTGTTCCATCAATAAATGCCTTCCATCTTTCTTCGTGCCCAAGAAAAGGCACATCCGTTCAGGCGTTGGCTCGGGGAGAAGTATCTCCCTGGCACCAACGCTTCAAAAGACTGCTTCGCCTTGCCAAACATGCAAATTCGCCTGACTTTATTGCCAGCTAAATGGGCTCCGGGTCCTGAAGGAAGCAGAGACACTTCCAGCCATTCGCGGAGGTTTTCTTCGAGCCAACATCAAGGATAATCCCCCTTTACATTGATTACACAGGGCAAGTGTTGTGGCCGTCAGCTGCATGTAAGATAAAAGCATTCAAGGGAGGCCACACAGGATCTAATCCGCCTTCGGGACAGACCGATAGGGTTGAGCACAATGCAGTATGTCAGATTTCCTGGTACAAAAATAAGCTACTCACTGAAGGCATGACATTTCGAGCGGCATAGATAAATTTACTGCTGTTTGAGATGTATTGCTCAATTCGAAAACCATTCACTTGTCATTTTTCTGGTAACAGATACCAGATGCATATGGAAGGTAGGAGCGTCATTATAACAGAAGCTTTAACTGGATTTTTCAAAAGTGTTTTTGATGCCAATTTTTATCACATTTTTAAATATGATGAACAGGATTTGGCTGTGCTCTCAAAGGAAACAGCACTAACAGCTCTTCAAATCCTCTCCCTTGTGAATACTGCAAAAAATGATTTTCTTTATTGTTTTCCATTACAAATGTATAAATATTGTTAAATCAAGATACATTTATTTGACAAGGAAAATTACTTAGATATTAATATCGTAGATTCTTATATATCTAGTAGTAATTACTAGATATTAAGTCTTGTTTTTTTAAACAAATATCAACATTTAAGAAAGTGTGTGTGTGTGTGTGTGTGTATGTACCTACTTAACCATATTTTGGAGACAAATTTGTACCCAAAAGTGAGGTAAACCTGACAAAATCTCCAAAAACCTCCCTTTGGGGACGTCCTCATTTGTAAAACGGGTTTAAAAATAAACTACACAAAGTTTTTTTGAAATTGTAAAAATGCAGAAAGTTTCCTGTAAGGGGTAGGGTTAGGTGTAGGGTTGGTGTAGGGCAATAGAAAATACGGTTTGTACAGTATAAAAAACATTACGCCTATGGAATGTCCCCATTTGGATAGCTAAGTAAACGTGTGTGTGCGCGCGCACATGCACGTGTGTATTGTTTTATGCTCAAAATCTTTTAATTGTGATACATTTTAAATTTTAAACAAGACTTAATATCTTAGGTAATTTTGTTTCTCAAGTAAATGTATCTCATTGTTTGTTTTTTTCAGCGTAAATGTAAAGAACGTTTAGATGTTTTTACTAGAAAACAAAACAAAAATAGAGAGTAAGCAAATTATTTATTTGCAGTGATAACGGAGGCGGAAGTTTTCATCAGTGGTTCTTAACCTTTTTGAGTTCAGTGCCCCATTTTGTCCACAATAATTTCCCATGACTTTTCCAGTTGTACGTGATTTACTGAATAAGGATTTACTCACAATTTATACCCAATGAAATATTTTAGAGCCTGGCATATATACATATTTTAGAGCTTGGCCAATATACATATTAGACTTTCCCAAGTCCACAAATCACACTTATATCCAGGTTTTCCAAGAAGCGGCAATCCTGTTTTTTGAAAGATACAAAATAGTTGCTAAGTGATAAAGAAATATTTTGATTTTTAGTTGTTTTAGCTTGTTTCTATGCTTGTTTGGTCTGATTGTAAGTCATTTTAAGGCCCTCTTGGAAGTTTGCCAAGGTTGAGCTTGGTTGAGAACCACTGCTTTAAACCGATATGGTTCACTAATGGCTTCTCTAGTAGTTCAGATGGAGAATTTTCTGGATGTCTCCGTTCGCCTGCGTGAAGGAACAGAAATCGGTTCAAAAACTTGGACCAGCACGAAAAGTCATACTCGCTTCTTTTGGTGCCATATCCCTTGTGCTTATTGTATACAAATGGAAATTACCTCCCTGTCATGGTAGCTTCCCTTTGCTGGCTAAATGTCATGCTAAGCAAGAATCAAGGCTTTGCTGTACTGCACATAAGGACAGAACGGGTGTGTTGCGAACGATTAGCATTTAGCTATTGCAGCCGCCACTGGGCGTGACAACCAAGTAATGAGATAAACATTTTTGCCATTTCACAAAATAGCACACAACACGGCTGGAAGTAGGCAGAGCGTTTCCGGAGTAATAAATGATTCGTACGGTGAAATAGTGTTCACTGCCACATCAGCGCCTCGTGTAAACAAAATTAGAACATCTTCGTGATTTCCGTCCATGAAAATGTTTGGATGTATTTCTCTGTTCAGACTCAAAACAAACCTTTTTTATAAACCAAAATTATTTAAAGTCTGGCTAGAATGTTTGGTCCTACTTTATATTAGGTGGCTTTAACTACTATGTACTTACATTTAAATTAATCATTTGGTACAATGCACTTATTGTGTACATACATGCTTTTACATTGTACTTCTATTTTTTTAAAAATACCTATATGTAATTACATCTGTAATTAATTTATTTGACCCATCCCTTACACCTTAACCCACCCTTAAACCTATCCATACCACCAAACCTGTCCCTAACCTTACCCATATCCCACCTCAATAGCAGCAATAGTGTTTTGCAATACAATATGTACATTGTACTTATTTTTTGATGTAAGTACATAATAGTTAAGGCCACCTAATATAAAGTGTGACCGAATGTTTTTTTGCTTTTTTTGTATTCAGTTTGTATTTACTAAGATATATACCTTTCAGGTATAAGAATTCCAGGGTGTCTGAATTCAATCTCTGTTTCTCTGCACAGCTGACTAACCTGACCGAGGTCCATGATCAAATCAGTGGGATGGCACGGTGCCCCTATAACCCTCTGCATAATTCCACTGCCCTCATCACTTCCAGCGGGGAGCTGTATGCCGCCACAGCCATGGACTTTTCCGGCAGGGACCCGGCAATCTACCGCAGCCTCGGAGGGCTTCCACCTCTGCGTACTGCTCAGTACAACTCCAAATGGCTCAATGGTATTGTATGAAAGCTATTTAATTCAATTTTGACATTATGAGAAAAAACTAAAGTCATTGATAGCAATCAAGTGACTAATTGTGGTCTTTGGAAAATGTGGCACAAGGTGTAGTTCACCTAAAAATGGAATTTCTGTCATTATTTACTCTCCTTCATGTCATTCCAAAACTGCATGAATTTCTTTCTGTAACAGGCAGAATGGGAGCCTCCATCACTGTTCACTTTTATTGCATGAAAAAAGATGTAATGAAAGTGGCCAGTGACTGAGTCTGTCAGTCTCTAACATTCAGCCTAACATTGGCTTTTGTGTTCCACATTTGAGGTTCTGAACAAAAGGAGGTGTAAATGATGACATTTTGTGGGGGAGGGGGGTGAGATGTTCATTTAAGTAGCACATCTGTTTTTAAGAGCTCTGCTTGGTTAATTAGTGCAGTTGTTCTCAGCTGGTGGTTCACAACACAAAAATAGGCTGCAGGTCTGTTCTGATAAGGTTTCAAACATCTGCAAGAACAAAACTAAATGCAAGTGTAACTTAACAAGTAAATGTACATATTTGGAAAAGTAAAATAAATATGCTCATGATACTTTTTAAATAGATGAGAAAGCACTTCCCGGATCATTTGTTGATGACTTCAGATAGCGAGTATCTGGTCAAGTTTGACTGCATTTTGGTACAACATTAGTCGTATCATTGAAGGTAGACAAATTAGCATATGCCAACATGAGTGGGATGTGCAACATGCAATCATCCATAAAAACAATGAACAACACTACAAAAAATGAATACAGTTTTAGTCATTTTAGTCACCTGTTATGTCCATCTGGCTTGTTTTTGCTGGATTATGATATTTTATTTTTGCACAAAAACAAAATTGACCGTCTTAAAGAAGCAGTTCACCCAAAAATGAAAATTCTGTCATCATTTACTCACAATCATGTGATTCGAATCTTGAATGACCTCATTTCTTCTGTGGAACACAAAAGATCATTTACTTCCATTATATGGACAAAAAAAAACACTTGAGATATTTCTCAAAATATTTAGAAGAAAGGCAGACATACAGGTTTTGAACAACATGAAGGCGAGTAAAAGATGACAGAATTTTCATTTTTGCATGAACTATCCCTTTAACTGTAGACCTTAATCTTTTCTCCAAACCTAAACATTAACGTCCAGATTGAAAAAAACTGCCTGAGCTGATGGGTTTAAAAATTATTATCAGAAAATCTTGACAGAGAAGAATTCCTCCTGATTTACATTTACATTACATTAACTTTTTCCAATTGATTTTTCCTCCTTCATGTTGTGCAAATGTGCAAAGCTCCTCACCACAAAAGAAAATGAATTCGCTGTCAATCACATCCACCTCCTCACTTTGAATCTTACGAAGCTAGCCATGATGGTTGCTCTTTTTGCCTTTGAGGGGCTCGTGCGTTCATCTGTTTTGAATGGAGAACGATAATTAAACGAGTAAGCTCGTTTTGATCGTTTCTCACCGTAACCTTTCTCTTCTCCCATGACAAATGAGTTCGTCCATTACCTAAGCATAAGATTAATAAATGCATCTCAAAGGGCCAGCGGTTCTGCTCCATGTGCAATCCGTTATTAATCACTGTCATCTGTCCTCCGTTTCTGTCAAACTCAGAGCCCAACTTCGTTTCCTCCTATGACATCGGCAACTTCACCTACTTCTTCTTCCGTGAGAACGCCGTGGAGCACGACTGCGGCCGGACGGTGTTTTCTCGTGCCGCCCGTGTCTGCAAGAACGACATCGGGGGCCGTTTTCTGCTGGAGGACACCTGGACCACCTTTATGAAGGCCAGGCTTAATTGCTCACGGCCGGGCGAGATTCCATTCAACTACAACGAGCTGCAGGGAACCTTTTTCCTGCCTGAACTTGAGCTTCTCTATGGGATTTTCACTACTAATGTGTGAGTAAAGCACCTTTTGATCACAACACACAGTTTTAAGATATCCGCTGTTGGGTTTCAAACCACAAAAGTCAGCTTATGACCCATTATTTCCTGCAGAATCTCAATTTTGTGGTCTGCGTTCTCAGCAAAAGCCTGTTATTAATTGCATAGTTTTTTGTGAGGACACTATCATTTTAACACCATACATTTGACTTTTTTATTTTGTTTTTTTTGGCTTACCTGCTGTTATCTCTCTGGTAGTGTGTGATCTGTATCACAGTCAGCCATGGACAGATCCATTTTTCACATTATGATCCGCTATGCTTTAATGATTGTCAGTGAAAAAGTGTTGCATATAAGTGTGTGTGTTTGTGTGTGCTGACTGCCTACTTCTGACTCTGTTCTCAGCAACAGCATTGCCGCATCAGCAGTGTGCGCCTTCAATCTGAGCGCTATTACCCAAGTGTTCAGTGGGCCTTTCAAGTACCAGGAGAACTCACGCTCCGCTTGGCTGCCCTACCCCAATCCCAACCCTGACTTTCAGGTAAGCACCCAGAAAATGACAGCCACTTTTACGGACAGTATGCATTCGCTCCATCTGCTTTAAAAGTTAAGTGGCACTTTCCTCAAATAGGGTACAGAATAGGCCCTGAAACTCTGAAATGGTCAGTGAAAGGAGGTGCTTAACCTTCAGAGAATGTTGATCATCATCCTCTTCATCAAGAAGTCATTCTGAGTTTTATTTTCCATTATTTGATGAGACCCTGTTAACAGTATTTGTTTTTTGTTATTTTCTAATAATAAACATAATTATATGATTTTTCTATTCAGTAGAAAAAAATTAAATGATATAATGAGTAACAGGGTTGAAAATTTGATTTTAAAAAATATCAAAGTGACAGTAAAGACATTTATAATGTTCCAAAAGATAGAATTTTGCATTCATAAACAAATCCGAAAAGGTATCACGGTTTCTACAGAAATATTAAGCAGCACAACATTTTTCAACGTTTTCAATATTGTTCACTAATAATATGTTTCTTGATTTCTTGATTCATGATTTCTGAAGCATCATGTGGCATTGAAGACTGTAGTAATGCCTGCTGAAAATTCAGCTTTGCATCACAGGAATACATTACATTTAAAAATTTCATTATTATAATATTTTACAATATTACTATTTTTACTCTATTTTTGATATTTTTGCAACCTTGAGAAAGTGACTTCTTTTATAAACATCATTAAAAAATCTTACTGACTTCAAACTTGTGAACAGTACTGTAGCTCGGGAGCAAATAGTGGATTAAAAAAAAAACATAATTTTCCCATTCTGATCATTTCTCTTAAAATAATACATGTGACAGGGTTAAACTTGACTTTGACTTTGAATTCAGTCAACAAACACAAAATGTGAAAAAATAAACACACATACACAAAAAAAAATTCTTCCCACAATGCTGTAGGAAGTAATTAATATTAGTTAGTAATATAAATATTTTTACCTGATTTTCTAAATTAATAGAATTTGTATTTAACAGATTATGTCAAAATGATGGTGTATTATTTAGATTTTTAACTACCACTGAGGTGGGACAGGTCAAAAATCACCATATTTTAAAAACTACCTACATTTCATTCTAGGTTAATAACAGTAAAAAATGTGGGATTTGTGTCTGTGCTGCTCTAATGCCAAATAATACGGTATTTGTGAAAAGTGCCAGGTCTCTTTCTGTTGGCAGCACTCCAATGGTAAACACCCAAAAAAAGAACTGAATTTCTCACCTCAACTACCACCTATCTGTGCCCAATTAAAACGAGATGGTGACTGATGTTTTTGGTTTTATTGCCTGATTATTCTCTGGAAAAAAAGAATATGTGAGGTTAATTTTTATTTTTCTGAGCACTGTCCAATTATCCAAAACCTAAAGTCTGATATTGTTGATGATAGCGGAGGGGAGACGGAACAGGCCACGGTTCCTCAAGCCTCTCTCATGGTCGTTAATTTGCCTCCATTTCCATGTCTTTGTAATGCTCATGAATTTATTAATAAAGTTGCCAGCTTATAACATTTTTGGCTGGACAATTACAATGATAAGAGCTAATAAAACTGGTATTCATCTCCTGTGGAGTACTGCCAGAAACTTCACATTGACTGAGTCTGAAGTGCATAGTTTCAAGACTTTTTTCAGAAATCTAGTCAAACTCTAGTGGTCAGAATGAAGGAATGTATCTGTGTCTAAAGTATTCACCCTAAATTGCTGGTAATTGTTGGAAGGGTAATCTAAAGCAGTTAAATGTGTTTTAATGCGGCGTGAGATCCATGAACAGATTGACTCTTTTTATTTAGATTTTCTATGCTGATTTTGAGTGAAATTCTCCGGAATGAATTTAAACATAGTACGATTATATTTCACCTCTAATAACAAACACACAAGTGGCAGATGCTTTGAATGACGTGTTCAGATTCTTTGAAAATCTTCAGCGCTTTCTGTTGGAATTGGGTGCAGATTCTATGCGTGCCTGGTAATGACCCCATTAAAATGACTTGACTACCATATCTAAACCCTTTAAAAACTGTCTGATCAGCATGGACTTCTTTTTTGGATCAGCTGAATCAGACTTTCTCGTCTGGCTTATTGAAGCCGATCTCTGTGACCTGATAATTAAGTTTCCGAAGTCCACGTGAAAGTCTTTTACTTCATTCTTTTTCTCTTTGAACCACAAGGATTCATGATGTACAGGAGCCCCACTTTATCTAGCTTGCTGTGACGTCTTCATCAAGCATTTGTCCATGTTGTTGAGGCCAGATTTACGAGTTTCAAATTTATGGCTTCCAGCATTGATGGAAAATGGCTTGCCGTATATTCTGTTCTTGAAAGACCAACATGCTCCCCATTTGAGTAGAATTATGCCTGCGTTGATCTCCAGCTGATTGATGTTGATTATATGTGATCCAAGAGAGAGTGCAGGTTTTGTGAAGCCAGCTAATTTGTTTCTCCATATAAAATGTTATTCAGGGAGGAAAACAGTAATTTAGGGAAACAACTGCTAGCCAGATTTCTAAATCCTTTTCTACAGAAGAAATTATCATGATTTCATACAACAAATGGGTTCTTCAGACCAACAGCTTTTAGTTACTTTTTTCGCATTTCTTCACAGACCGTTAATCTTTTTTTTTTCTTATCGCCATCTCTCTGTTTGTTCTCTTGTTCTTTCGCAGTGTGGCACTATAGATTACGGCTCCTACGTGAACTTAACAGAGAGGAATTTGCAGGACGCCCAGAAGTTCATTCTGATGCATGAGGTGGTGCAACCCGTCGTTCCTGTGCCATACTTCATGGAGGATAATGTGCGCTTCTCCCATGTGGCCGTGGATGTAGTGCAGGGCAAAGACATGCTCTATCACATCATTTATCTAGCAACAGGTATAGTACCACATCACCTTTACATAGCAAAAAGAGGAGGTCTATACATATAGTGTTAACATTTATGCACATTTAATATAGTCTAAAATAAGCACTGCATTAGATATACGTTACTGATGAAGGTTAATGGAGTTGCAGCATAAGATGCTCTACTAACAGCACACTACTTTCTGCAGAATTGCAAATGCAGTCCATTAGTTATGGCAGATGCTTATAGTGAGTGATCTGATTAGTATAGAAGCTCATTTCCACCTCAGTCAAAAATAGAAAAGATAATTTGTTAAATAAAGTTGAAAATAAGAAATAAAATCACAACTGACAAGTTTTAGATATATATATATATATATATATATATATTTCTTTTAAAAAATGAATATATTTATTCAGCAAGGATGCATTAAATTACAATATATCTGTTTCAAATAAATCATATTGTTTTGAACTTTCTACTGATCAAAGAATCCTAAAATAAAGGTATCGCAGATTCTACAAAAATATTAAGGAGCATAACTGTTTTCAACATTGATGATAATAAGAAACGTTTTTTTGAGCAGAACATCAGCATATTAGAATGATTTCTAAAGAATTATGTGGCACTGAAGCCTGGAGCAATGATGCTGAAAATTCAGCTTTGTATCACAAGAATAAATTACATTTTTAAATATATTCAAATAGAAAACAGTTATTGCAATAATATTTTAGTTTTTTCTGTTTTTTATCAGTTTTTAATCAAATAAATGCAGCCTTGGTGAGCCTATGAGACTTCTTTCAAAAGCTAAACTTAATGACCTCAAACTTTTTAACAGTAATGTAAGTAGACACACACGCATTCTGTATATTTAAGTCTGTCAGTCGATTCACACTGAAGACAGATATGGGTCACTAACAAACAAGAATATAAATAGTGGATGGTTAAAAAAAAACAGATCTGAGAAAAAAAAACTGAAATGAACATTAAAGCCTGTAATATGAAAGTAGTCAGAGAATCCCAGGTGGCCGACTTCTCATTAAACCCACAGCTTATTAGAATGTTACTTTTACCATCAGAACTTTGTCGAATGAAGACTTCTGCATTGCCATAAGGGAGGCACAGGGGAAAACTGATTCTAGTAATTGGTGGTCCACTTGAATCATTGGTCTTTGAAGCAAGCAACAGTTGGTCACCAGGCTGAATAAAGGCATTAGACACATAGCAGCGATAAAACATCAAAGGCAGCATGTGTTTACATAGGGGAAAAAATGTACTGTAAGCTGTCATTTGCTATCCAGATGCACACCAGAGCGCTGGAAATCTGCAAGTCTGCCTGCTCTGGCCTGTGCACTGCTGAAAAACACTGAACATCTACTTACCTGTCAACAGAAATTAGATAACAGGAACACTTGTTGTTAAAGAACTGTGTAAAATAAACACTTGTTAAAGGGAAGGAGACACTTGTTAAATTGTACAACATAAACACACAGGACAGTCAGGGTTTAAAAGCTGTTTGCTAATTGGGTGAGCAGCGTGTCTGCTTTTATTTTTGGAATACACCAACTGTTTTCAATTATCAGAAATCAGAGTCTCATGCTGATTTAAGAGCATTCCCAATGTCTCTCTAGTCTGACAGTGAGGGAATAAAGGAATGGAATAGCATAAAAGAAAAAAAATTACTGTTCACCCAAAAAAAGTCATTGTCAAAATGTCATGTCATTTCAAACCTGTATGACTTTATTCCTTTGTGGCACGGAAGAATGAGAATTTTAATGGTCACAAATGGCTCCCAGTCTTAAAAGCGGTCCATTCTCCATATTCTTCTAGAGCTAAAAAAAAAAAAAAATGTTTTTGAACTGGTTTAACTTATTCATTTAAAAGATCTGACTCAAAAGAAAGATTTTTTCACAGATTGGTCATCTCTACTTCTCTCCTGAAAACACCAACGTTCAGCGTAAATATTTTCGGACAACAATAGTAATATTTTTAATTTCACTCTGTTAATTTAGTATTATTATTTGTTAATTTTGTATATTTTATTAATTACTTTAATTTCAGTTTTAGTCATTTTAGTACGTTAACTTAAATTTCAGTTAGTTGCCAAGGCAGTATTTGTAATTTCTGTTTCCATCTTATATTTGTATCTTAGTTTACTGCAGTTTTAATTTCAATTACTGGAAACAAGTTGTAATAGTTTTAACATTGGTAACACTGGTCTGTTCCTCACACAAAGCTCTCATATGACAAAATATTGCTCACACATTGTATGAATCACTTTTATGATACTTTTATGTAGCGCTTTTGCGTCTTTTTTGAAGATTGAAAACTTTAATCCCCATTCATTTTAATTGTATGGAAAACTGTCTTTCTTTTGATGTTTCAAAATAAAAAGTAAGTCATTCACATTTGGAACAACATGAGGATGAGTAAATGATGAATTAATCATTTAATGCTCAACATTGCAGTCACTTGCCATGTACTGTATTCCAGGATAATGAGGTGCAAACAAGATTCAAATATTTGAGAGGCGCTATATAAGATAAATCCTCTGCTATGGCAAACAGTCCTTTATGCGCCATGTTTATAAAGTTAGCCTCAATTCAATTCATGCCAGACAATAATAGCTTGAAGTGTGAGGAACGTAGCTGGAATTTCACAGTCGAATGGAATGAAATAGAGCACCGAAGCCTGTTTTGACAAGAGTAGGGACCTAATCAGTGGCTCTTGTAGTATCTAAAAGTTCATTGCCCCGCATGTTGTATGGCTCCTATAAAACATCTGACAGGCCGCTCTGGAGCGAACAGAAGAATAACAGCAACTACTGCGAGGATAAAATGGATATTAAATAGCTTATCAAACCAATCCAGTTCACTCTTTTTGACATTATGAGACCAATGAATGTCCTCCATGGACCACGTGTAACTTTCGAAAGGTGATTCAGCCGATAATTCTGCCCTCCATTCAACTGCACAAAAGCCACCCTTTGGAGAAGATAATGAATCTTCTCTGGAGAGTAGTCAGTCCGCCCTCTTTGCCCTTTCTGATCCAAATAGCACATCCATATTTAAGTTGACAGCCCAGGTGGCAGACTAGCACTTTATAGAATTTTCATGTGATAGAAGAGATCTGAGGTCATTCTCCACTGCTGCTTCTCTGACATCATTTCCTTTCAATCTCACCAGGTCATCAGAGATGCCCCACTTGATCACCTAAACTGATTCCTCACTCTTTTTTCCCTCTCTCTCTTACCTTCTCTCTAATATCTAACACACTTGTTCTCAAATTTCTCTTTCTGCTTTCTAGATTACGGCACTATTAAGAAGGTGCTCTCTCCGCTGAACCAGACCACGGGCAGCTGTTTGCTGGATGAGATTGAGCTTTTGCCCCCAAAGAAGAGGCAGCCAATCCGCAGCCTGCTCATCCTTCACAGCCGCAGTGAGCTATTTGTGGGAGTCAGAGACCAGGTCATCAAAATCCCCCTGATGCGCTGCAACTTCCACAAGTCTAGAGAGTGAGTACTGCTGCTTCTCAGTAGATAGATGTACAACATCTCAAGGTAGAAATTCATAACTGCTTCCCTTAATTGAAAAATGTCATCATTTATTCACCCTCATGTCAAAAACTGAACACAAAAGGTGTTGTTTCTAGATGACTAGAATAGATCTTATTAGCGCAAAATTTGACAGGAATGAAAACGAGGATGTGAGGGATAGAAGTACAGTGCGTTCAATGGATTGTAGGCCTACTGTTGTTTAACAACATGTAGATTGTTTAGCTGACGAAATGTATTTCTCAAAATACATCAGTTGTGAAAATGATATGACCTTTGTACAATCCGTTCCATTGTAAACACTGTAAGCCTCATCCATGTTAAATTCAGTATGGTGTCTAACCTGATTAAGGTGTGTAATGAACAGATTAAATGGGCTTTTAGGATACTTCAGTTTTTGTTTTTTGTCCTTTTTGGAGCTTGACACGTCCTTCATCCATTTTCATTTTGTCAACCCTTTCATCAAAATATAAGAACTTTCTGCACCTGACACAACTTTTCTTCTTTTTATGTACAAAGGCTATGTGGCCGTGGGAAAAAGTATTAACAAATTTCAATGATTCCTATTTTTCACAGTCTGATCAACTCTTAAAGAGTAAAATCAAATCCAAGGCTATATTTTGTAGCTTTTTTTACACCACTGTTTTTTTTTTTCTTTCTCCTCCTTTCGTCACTCTTTTCAATAAGATTCAATGTGTTAACTTTGTTAACAGTGGACCATTTTACAGCATTTATTCATTTAGGAGGGGTGTCAAACTCATTTTCACTGTGGGCCACTTCAAAATTATGGCTGCCATCAATTCGTTGAAAGGAGAATATCATGTTTTTCCATTTCCACCGGTGGTGCTCGAGCACTGAGGTCCGCACTTATTCCTTTGAGCCGTCCATGCATTCGACCATTAATGACAACTTTTGCCTCAATAAACTCCTAATTTGCTGCTTATTAATAGTAAGGTAGATGTTAAGTTTATGTATTAGGGATGTAGAATATGGTCATGCAGAATATGTGCTTTATGAGTACTAATAAACAGCCAATATGTTAATAATAGGCATGCTAATAAGCAACTAGTTAATAGAGAGAATTGGTCTCTACTAAAGTGTTACCTTATCTTTTAAATGTTAATTTACTGTATTTACTTTCTGAATTATGTTGGTATATATAGAAATTAATATCCTAAATGATTAAATTCTGTAAAAGTATTGTTCATTGTTAGTACCTAATGCATTAACTAATGTTGACAAACTGAACCTTATTGTGAAGTGCTATCCATTATTTTTCCTTGCAAATTTCATTTTTTATGTTAAATGCAAGTGTCATTTCATGATTGCTTTTAATAATACCAAAGTTTTGATTCCTGGCAAGATAAATGATACTACTAATCTTACGAGTGCATACATGCCTGCAAGCTCATTTTTTTTCACTGCACAAGAATAAACGTAATGTCACAAAGATCCTCTGCCAGAGGGCAACAAAGAACAATCATCATGTTTGACATTGTGCCTCCAGGCCTTTATATCAAGAGCACTTCTCTAATCTCTCCTCATAAGGGGAGATGGCAGCCTGTTCATCATCTCTCTCCATTTGCATTCCAATGAAAAGCGCTGAGTTATGTGAATATGAGCTGAGTTTTGCCTGATGAGCTTTTTCTATCCACTTAAGCGGTTAAAGATTAGGAGAGGTCAATTACTCACACCTCTATACTTTCTGACACCAGAAAGAGGAACTAATGCAAATTTTGTTTGAATAAACAGTCACATGCCATAACAGGGCCATTTTAAAGTGCCTGGTTTACACTGCTGACATTCACATTGCTGTCACTGTACTTTACGGCACTGATCGCTTGACTTCATCTTTCCATCCGTGCTGATGACTGCTGTGAATAGTCCTCAATGAGTTTGAAAAGCTATTCGGAGCGTCTCAGGGCTGTTCTCTGTTTCTGATGAAAGTTATTACCAGCACTCAAGGGAAATATTGCCAGATTAAGTTATGCCAAAGCAAGCAATACTTATAATAAGAAGCATGTGTGCTCTTTAATGTGTTTAAGTTTTTAAAGGGCTCATATGATATGTTTTACCACTCTATTTATTTCCCAGAGGTACATTTATAAAGTTATTCAACTTTTTTTGTTCTATTTAGTGTCAGAATTTAATTTAGGCCTACATTATGATTTTTCAACCCTTCTTTGTCTTATAGAATGGTGTACCTTTAAGAATTCTGTGTAAATGCTCTTTCTGCAAGTGAAATTGAGAAGCTTCTCATTAACTCTTGCTATGCTTGCTCATGGCCTTCTTCAAAAGGATGTGCAGAGCGGTTGGTGCTACACACAGCCAGGAATAGTTTATTTTTAGTGGACATTAACAATGTAACATTAATTATTTTATTTATTTAATTTTAAGTTTATTTATTTTATATTTTATTTTATTTTATTTATTTATTTATTTTTTTAATTATTGTTGTTTATAAACAGTGTGATCTGTCCTATTTGTTCTTGTTTCAGGTTTCTGATGGTTAATGTCTTCAAGTTTCTGATATCAGAATGGATTTCATAAGCCATATTTGTGGTTTAATGTCAATATATGATGTTTTTGGACTGGGAGGGAGGCTGTCAGTTGTAAAACTTGTGAACAGTATGCTTTCGTAAAGGAAAATTGGATTTCTCGTTACATGACCTCTCCACTTCTGCTCTTCTTTTGTCTCCTCTCAGTTGATTAATGTTGCCATAAACTTTCGTATCACAATGAGCATCTGTTCTTTCTTTCTCTCTCTCTCTCTCTCAGTGCCTGTGTGGGGGCCAGGGATCCGTACTGCGGCTGGGATCTGGTGCTCAAGAAATGCACCACCCTGGAAGAAAGCGTCAGCATGAGCCAATGGGAGCAGAGCATCACACGGTGTCCTGTAGTATCCAGAATGCACTTCAATCATTCACGCAGTACTCAGCCCCTCAAAGCCAAATGTTTTTTTCATATGAGACTCTTGATGCTGATCCAGTCTGTTGGTGAAGAACCGTGACAAATGCCCCCTTAGCATAACTTGCAGGATCAACTTTTTTTCTCATAACAGCAGACACTCTTAGAAGTGTTTTATAACAATGTTGAGGAAACATTGCAGGTGATGGACAGACAGTGCTGAGACAGTGCAGATCTGATGTATTGCTGCTTTTGCAGCAAAACAAACTTTTCCTCCTTCTGTACTCAAAAAGAGAATATAAGGCTAATACTAAATAGCGCTTGTGTGCAAAGAAACAAAGCGCAGGAGAATTTGCCGTCAGCCATCTTTCTGTTGAATGGCATTCTCTGGTAACATGGCTTCATATTCTCACGCTCCTTTGTGTTGACATGTGCCTCTGCCTGAGGCCTCCCAGCCTGTAGATCACTCCCAGAATCCTTTGTCCAATCCATCACGTCCCTCCCATGTATAGTGGCTCTGAAAATATTTAGACACTTGCTCTTCACGTGGTTTCATGTTCTAAAGGTTACATGCAGTGTTCTGTGAGATACCACAGCTCTGAGAGCACAATCCACACACACACACACATATTTGTAGACACACAGATACTATAAACTATATCAGGCATTGTGGCAGTCTCACAGGGTCTTTAGGTAAATGACCTTGTAGCTTGTAGCTGTAGCTTAGAAATGACATTTTGTGTAATAGCAAGTTGCCTCCCACGCTGCCTGAAGAAAACAGCATGGAATTGTTGAACACAAGCAGGGAAGTGTAAAAGTGTGGGAGGCTTCGGTCTCAGAGTCACTAGAATGCAAGATTTCTATTGATTTAGTTTCACACATGTTGTTTACACATATTGGTTACACATTTTGAGGTCCAGATGTCCTTTGTTGTTGGAAGCAACAATCAAAAATGTGCCCCAAACATGTTAAGCCGTGGTGCTTGTGTGATCGAAGATGCAGATTTGTATCCTGCCTGCAAAATATTCCAATTTCATTCACCTTCTCTTACAGGATCAATGACGTAATGCCTCTTTTTGTTTACAAACCTTTTATTTCCCAAAAAATGCAATGACTGTTTTGTTGTTTGTTGTTTTGTTTTGTTGGAGTTTTTTGTTCTGTTTTTTGTTTTGTGATTTTGGTTTGGGGTTTTTTTTGGGGGGGGGGGGTATTTGTTTGTTTGTTTTTTCCAATTTCATTCACCTTCTCTTACAACATCAATGACATGATGCCTCTTTTTATTTTATTTTTTGTTCAAACCTTTTTTTTCCCAAAACATGCAGTTACTTTTGTTTTGCTGTTTTCTTGTTTTTGTTTTGTTTTTTTTCTTTTTGTTAGTTTTTTTTTTTCTTCAGTTTTTTGTTTTGTGATTTTTGGTTTGTTTTGGGGGTGTTTCTGTTTGGTTGGTTGGTTGGTTTTTCCAATTGCATTCACCTTCTCTTACAATGTCAGTGACGTTATGCCTCTTTTTTGTGTCCAAACCTTTTATTTCCCAAAACACGCAATGACTGTTTTGTTTGTTTTGTTTTGTTGTTTTGTTTTGTTAGGGTTTTTTGTTGTTTTGTTTTTGTTTTTTTTTTGTTTTGTTTTTTTGTTTTTTGTTCGTATTATTGGTTTATGTTTTTTGTTTTGTGATTTTAGTTTGTTTTTTGGGGGGTTCTGTTGTTTGTTTGCTTGTTTGTTTGTTTTTCCAATTTCATTCACCTTCTCTTACAAGGTCAGTGATGTAAAGACTCTTTTTTTGTGCCCAAACCTTTTATTTCCCCAAACATGCAATGGCTGTTTTGTTTTTGTTTTCTTTTGTTTTGTTAAGGGTTTTTTCAGTTTTTTGTTTTGTGATTTTGGTTTGTTTTGGGGAGGGGGGGGGTCTGTTTGTTTGTTTGTTTGTTTGTTTGTTTGTTTTTTGGTGGCCGGAACTGTAACTGATATTGAATTTAAAAAGTAAACAATTCCATAAAAAGTTAAAACAATGGTATGTTTTGATAGTTGAGTCAAATGTTATTATTATTATTACTATTATTATTATTATTATTATTATTATTTCTTAAGGTTTTGATGCACTTGTGTTTTATAGTTCTAGTAAAACCCCTGAGTCAAAGTTAGGAATTTCTAAAATATATCACATAAGTTAAGTTTCTTTTGATATTGCAAAATTAGTTCAGGTTGTCAGATGTGATATTCAATATGAAATTCAGTATGGTATTCATGTCATTCAAAATGACTGCATATATTATCTTTTAAACAAATTTTGCCATCTTGACATTGTCCTTGACATTGTCCATCTGTTCTTTAACCTGTTACTAACAACAACCATGAAAAGCATTTTTAATCATCCTTTTTTTTTTAAATAAAATACAATTCAGCCACATACACACACAAACATTTTCACACTACCACATCCTGGTCATTTGACATAGTCCTTTTAGATAATATATCCACATATTTTTTTGCCTATTCGTCTGCAGGGTAAGATTGTGTCCAGGTGTCTGAGGTTGAGTGACAGATCTAAAATGACTTCAGTAGTAGAGCACAGTAAGGCTAGATGGAGACACACTTCATTCACAAAGCCCATCTGGAGGCTGACACAGTATGGAAATAAACAAAGAACCACATTTGTTTTCTCTGGAAAAACCGTTAACTTACTGTATCATCCCTGTCTTAAAACTGGCAGAAACCCCATCTATATTTAAAGGAAAAGCGAGGCCTTTGAAAATGAGGTTTGTTTTTACTTTTCCACCACACAGGAAATGTGACTCTCTTATGCGTTCGGTACACAAAGAGCACAAACAATTTCTCTCCACACAGAGGGTCATTTATTCTTTTCTATTCATAATGCATTGACAATCTTTTCCACAGAACTCATCGTGTTTTATGCGCTAGACAACATTACCTTCTCCCTTTGTTCACAAAATACGTTGTCCTGTATCTGATACCTCAGATGTTAATAACCAGAGTGCAATAACAAAATTACATTAGCTATTCATTACTACATTCTCATATAATGCCTCAAATGAAAATATTTGCTCATTGTAACGCTTGTTCATTTTCCAAAGAGGAGGCCAGCTATTTTCAGCTATTACAAATCTAATATGCTGAAAGCTATATTTTAGTTTGGATTCATCTAATAACTGGCAAATGTGACCTTATCTGCAGTAATAATTTATTTGCATTCCTATTTTGTTTACTTGTTTCTGTGCCCATTTAGTGTTTATGTGCTCTCTTTCTGTTGTGTGTGGTTATGTATGTGTGTAGGTGAGGAACGTGACTGTGGATGGTCATTTTGGAGCCTGGTCAGGATGGAAAGGTTGCAGTCATAGTGATGGCGGCAGTGTTGGTTCATGCCAGTGTCGTACTCGAGCGTGTGACAGCCCGAGCCCTCAGTGTGGAGGGCAGCCGTGCCAAGGAATCAGTGTTGAGGTGGCAAACTGCTCCAGGTATGCAAACGTCTCACAAAAGACTAAAGCACAAACAGGAATTTACACATTTTACCTTTAGGCATGACAGAATTATATGGAAGCCAGTTTTCACCTCAAAGTAGAAAATATAAGCGGTTAGTGACTTCATGTATCACAACTGCAACATTGTTTCATGTAATTCTCAAAATATAGCGTTGTACCAAACACCAGTAGTTTGGTTTCTCAGGATTGTCATTTTAAATCTGAGAATTGCAATTTTAAATGACAATTGTAACGTCATGTCTCACAATTGTTATTTCTCATAATTACGACTTTTTGTCTCATAATCATACAGAGTAACTATATTTTGCAATTGTGCATAGATTTTTCGTAATTGTTGTTTTATATATCACAATTTCAAATTAATTTCACAGTTATTTTATCTTTCAGTTATCTTAATTTCTTGCAATTGCAACTTTATATCTCACACAATCCTTTTGTCTCATGATTACAACTTGATTTTTTGCAATTGTCATTGTATATTTGACAGATGTGATTTCATATAGCACAACTGTGTGTATGTGTGTTTCTTCCTAAATTGCAAGTTTAATCTTAAATGGAAAATCTGAAGTGGAAACAAGCTTCCACACAATGCCACAAAACAGCAATTTTTCAGAAACAAAAGTTGCTGTGTGATACTGAACTCATTTTCACAACTAAAACATTTCACATAATTATGTTGTTCCCTTTGTAAACAGGCTTAGAAGAGTCTTAACTAAGATCCTCAGTTAACAAACTGAAGGTCAGATTATAGCAGCCAGCTGTGCCAGCGTTTGATTAGTGATTACTGCCATAACATATCCATCCTCAGAAACGGGGCATGGACGCCATGGACGGCATGGGCTCCTTGCAGCACCAGCTGCGGGATCGGATTCCAGGTCCGACAGCGTTCCTGCAGCAACCCCACTCCCCGCCATGGAGGACGCGTTTGTGTGGGCCAGAACCGTGAAGAGAGGTAAAGAAAAGCACGACAGCTCATTATATATGCAAATGTATTTATGTTTTGGAATTTACTCTCAAAATCCACAAAATCAAAGGGGGCACGTGCCTGTTTGAAAGGGCACGATGCTTCTTTTGTTTGTTGCTTTCATTCTCACCTGCTGCATATGTGATTGCTGCTGTGATTGCATGGCAGTTGTCGATAATGAATGAATATACATAGCTCGTTTTATTGCTTTTTTATTACGCATCCTATTATGCAATGTTCATCTCTAGAAAGCTTGTTAGTACATAACTGGAAGCACACAAACCAAATGCTTGAATGGAGGAGTAAGAGAGGTTCTTCTTTATCTGCCCCATAATTTGTGTGACTGACATCCAATTAAAAATAAATATGCTAAGGCTTGTTAATTACAGAGACTGCAGCCACAGACTCCACACACACTCAAACACTGTAGGTATGATAGTGTGACATCTAATCATGGCAGAATTATGTTTAAACTGCGCTGCCCTGAGAATGTGTGAGGTTTCTAAGCAACAGTGCATTGCAGCTGAAAAATTAGAATTGAAGTGCTGGGATGAAGAGAGGGCGAGAGAGGCATCTGTTGGAAACAGTTGTGGTCCCCTTGTTGAAGGTGCCAACTTTTCCTGACTCACACTTCAGGCTTTTGTCTTCAGACATTTTTATACATATTCTCACTTATGTTTAAGACATCACTGTTAAACTCAGCTGTTGCTGAGAACAAGATAAGAAAATTTAAATGATCTCCTTATTATAATATTTGAATCTGCTAGAGGTAAATAATTGGTTTTGGTTCATGGTGACCAACAAGATGAAACAAAATAGTAAACAAAAAGGACATTTTTTGTTCTTTTGTACAATAAACCATTTACTTTAATCCTTAAAATATTTGAAATTCATTTTTTTAATATATATATATATATTAGAAACATTAACTGTATAGGCCCAACAATATACTAAATTATTATCATGACTGAATCAGTAGTATTAATTTTATTGTTAAATATGACTAAAACTATTAAACTTTTAAAAGGAAACTAAATGATTTAAATCAATTCTGTTAATTGATATAAAATAAAATAAAATAAAAATGATTAAATGAAAAACGTACTTAAAAATTAGAAGTGTTGCCTTGGCAAGTAACTGAAATAAAATAAATTGAAGTAACAAAATGTTAAAAACTGAAACGGAAATATTTTTAAAAAAATAATAATAATAATAATAATAATGACAAAAGGACATAAAATAATTACTAAAACTTAAACAAAAACTAAAATGACAACTAAAAATAGAAAAATAAAAACAAATTCAAAATATTAATAATAAACTGTAAAAAAAAAAAAAAAAAAAAAAAGGAAGAGTAGGGCACAACTGTATTAATATGAAGGAATTTTCTGTATTTATTTTTACAGGTGTTTTACCTGTATTTTGAATGCTGCACTTTATTGGTTTGTGTTATCAGAAATGTTCATAAAATTAATTGATAATGTCCTGGCACTTTGTTTTTTTTTACAGTGTAGTCTAGAAATAATATAAAGAAAAATATCACTGGACTAAACTGAAAAATTGACAATTTTGTAAATGTAACCTAAAATAACTATGCATGATTGAAAAATAATAAGCTGTTAATATTAGTCTTTCTAATTTTAGAAGATGACATTTTGACAATATAACAAGCTGAGCTCAGGTTTGCCAAGATACCAGTGTCTGCAGTCACAAGTCATAAACTTTTTAATTTCACTTCCATGCTCATGATATGAGCCATGCTATCCGCATTAATTTGATAGTTTTATACTTCTACTGTATTTTTTAAAAAAAGTGCCTAATTTTTATGCCTCCAAAGCAATTTCAGGAGAAACATCTGAGGCAAAGTTGATACCTACTAGAGTTGCTGAAAACATATTTCATATGTCTTGGCCATGAAGGAGCAACTGCTGAGCAATAAAATTTTCTTGTGAAACGGGACAAAACGAGCATGCCACAGTTTTTAAGTCACCATAGAAACACAGACATGTGGCTTAAGACATGAAGAACGCTGCAGATTGGTAGTTTTTATTTCTTTTTTTGCAGGTGACTTTGCAGGCATACTATTTCTGCCACCTCTTGCATTTTCATTCTCCTGCCCCCCACTTACACTCTTTCTCCAAGGCGCCGGGGCACTTGATGCCCTTAGGTGTCTAAGCTTAAAGGCTGTGAATAATCAGCAGAAAAGTTCTGGTGCAGGCTTTGAGTTTGGCTCCAGTCTCGCTAGTCTACAAGCCCCTGCGAGTTTTTCACACCACCCATCCACTTTAATACAACACCTCGACCAGCCCAGCGGTGCATAATGGCTGTGAAAACATATCCGGGGAGCACAACAGGGCCCACAGTTTTCATTTAAGGTTGAAGAGAGCCGAGTTAATGGCTCAAATGTGCTTTGTCAGTTCCCTTAGCTGGACGCTGTTTCGGACCAAAAGAAGAAAGGAGCATTCCTGTTTTTGTTCTACTCGGCTACTGCAAAATCTCTATAGTTGGGGGTCTTTTGTCCAATATTGAAAGAAGTTTGGATTTACTTGTTAGTGCTGCGGGGGAACTTTTTTACTTTGAGTCCCGCTCAGCCGCTGGGCATCTGTTCAGAGGTATTCAGCTCATATGTACAGTCACACTTTATTCCCTGTTCAGCGCACTGCTGCCAGATGGCAAAGTCCTCAGCACGCAACTCTGCTGTGGGTCGGTCACCATGAGATGTCTTCGATGAGGGAAACGAGAAAGAGACATTGAGAGAGTCAGCTAAAGTGATACTTCAGTCAAAAATAAATAATCTTTCCTCATTTGCTCACGCTTTTGTTGTTCAGAAATCAGTCTGCATCAGATGGATTTATGAATCAGATCTTGCGCCTTCTCTGATGAACACATGATAGTTTGCTTTTGATATATATTTATATATACAAACATGGCCAAAAATATTGGCACCCTTGGTAAATATGATCAAAGAAGGCTGTGAAAATTAATCTGCATTGTTAATCCTTTTGATCTTTTATTTAAAAAGTTCACAAAAATCGAACCTTTCATTGGATAATAAGAATTTAAAATGGGAGGAAATATCATTATGAAATAAATGTTTTTCCTCAAATACACGTTGGACACAATTATTGGTATAGTAATTATAAATTACTATATACAGTATATAGTAAAATATATAGTAAGTACAATGTAAAAACATGTATGTACACAATAAGTGCATTCTATCAAAGTATTAATTTATATATAAGCACATACAGTCGTAGTTAAGGCAACTTAAAATTAAAGTGGGACCATTTTACAACATTACTGTGTTTTTGATCAAGACATTAAAAGACATCTTACTGACCCCAAACTTTGAACAGTAATGGATATAACGTAGGATATAAATGAAATAGGCATGTTCCATGTCTGCATTGGCTCTGGCACCGGCACCCTTTTGTTGGACAAGGGACTTTACACAGTCCAGGGCCTGGAGCCTAGTATTCAGCTCTCTCTGTAAGTTCTGTAGGTCCTAGTTTTAATTTTTGACAGTCTCAGGTCATGCAGCCTGAGGCTTTGGAGGTCCCTGACAGTGGCCCCACTGGCCTGGTCCATAATCCAGCCCTGGTCCAGAGCCATATATCTATCCCGGCACAGGGTGTCTGTAAACGCCAAGCCAGCAACTTCCATCCATTTGTGTTCAGAAACTCTCGAAAACAAGACAGAACGCCTGCAGGCAAAAGAACTGTTGTTGCAACACTCCAGTACTTTGTTCTGCTTGAAATCCATTTGATAAATGAATGTGTTTTTTTACATGCTCCCTCATTCTTTTCATACACCATCTCAAATGTGCTATTAATTACCACTTTTTTCTTGTTCTTTTGATCGTTTGTTTCTTTCTCCTTTTTTGTGCCAGAACAGGGGCAAACTTGTTAAACTTAGCAAATCCGATTTGAATGAACACTATTTGCATATGCAAATTGGCAGTGGGTTTCCCTTGGCTATAAATCTTTCTTGTATGGATCTCTCGACTTTTTTATTGCACGCTACATAACAAAAAGTTGATCAGTGGTTCTCCAATGGGAATGTGTACCGCTTCCTACTTTTGAATACTTTTTCATATTTGAAACGTATAAATTATTTTCTAATTTGCACATATACACATATCATCAGACATCTCTTTTGAAGAAAGTGGTTGCAGGCACAGAAAAATAAAAATGCATCTTGTGTAATTTCCCTCAAGTGTTCTACAGTTTTACAGATAAATATTGCCCATATGGAAGGCTATACCATGACTTCCTTTCCTTATACAAACATTTTATTTTCACAGGAAGAGTGTTGCATTAATTTCAGCAATAATAGGAACAGGAAAATAGAAATTTTGTTAATAAGTTTCAAACTATAATGAGCCTAATTTACATAGAGAAGAGATGTCTGTAGTGAAAAGAATGACAATGACTTCATTTAAATACTCAAGCCAAAGCATTAGCACCTGGTTAAAATCAATCATGAATAGTTAAGATGACATTTTATGTTATTTTATGTTGTATTTTGTGATTCCAGATGTTTCAGAGTATGTTGAATAAAACCAATAGTTATTGGGGGGGGGATAAAATAAAAAGAGTATGATTTCAGTTACCTTTTGAGTTTGATGTGTTTTTAGCACTTAAAATCAGTAAGAATTTGTTCAGAATGTCCTGCTTTATTTGTATCCTGCTTACATCTGTACTAATTTTTTTCTGGTTTGGGGTCATCACAGGCGGAGGATGGCTGCGGTTATTTTTTGATTCATTTTCCGAGCCTTTGTTCTGGTTATGAGTGTATCTTCAAAAGGAAGCAGGACTTCATTTATTATTCGCTTCCTTTCAAAGATCCACTGATTGCAGTGAGACCACATGAGAGCTGGAATGGTTGACTGTGTGTGTCCAATCATCATGCTTTATACCAATTACCTTTATACCAACTACCTTTCAATTACAACTACTCGTCCAGCCCACACGTCTGGCTTTGCAAGTGGACAGACAGGCCCAGAAAACCCCCTCTCTCTCTGCCTGCAGACCTCATTTAGATAAGACACTGCTCCATCAGTGCTCATTACACTAAGGTTAACCTAGGCATTTCCTGTCCTTGGAGACCTACACAACTGCTAGCCAGTCATTATCTCATGTTTGCAGTTCCTACCTGTTGAATTCAATATTTTTTCCTTGTTTAAAGGTAAAACTTGCTTTGTGCATGGATTTTTTAAATGGTTCTTTATATGGCAACATGAATTCATTGTGGCTTGAGGCACCAAGTACTTTTGAAATGTTTACAATTAGTTTCTATTGTAATGTACAACCATTTCACGGGGAGAAAGAAATTGAAAATTATTATATTCTTACTTTGAAGTAAAAATGTAACCTTTTCTTTGTGATTTAATAATTCGTGCTTCAGAGGATTCATATTCAATTACTAAAGCCACTGCATAATCAGGATGGGTTGAGTGAATAACTAGGAGATGAGTTTGTGAATAAATGTTTATTTGCATGCTGAAATGTTTGTTTCAATCTATTTTAGATACTGTAATGAGCACCTGCCCTGCCCCCCACATGTCTATTGGTCAGCATGGTCTCCATGGGAGCGCTGCACAGTTCCATGCGGCGGTGGGATCCAGTCGCGACGACGAATGTGCGAGAATGGAAACGAATGCCCTGGATGCAGCGTTGTATGTCACTTTCATATTATTATTCAATTTGTTTGTGAGACCTTTTCTGATTTGAGCACCTCAGGACATGAAAAGTGTGTTCAGTGTTAATAGGTTTTATTACTAAAATATTACTAAAATTAATAGCAGAAGCATCATGGCCTATCCTATGATGTGCAAGTTATCTTAATTATTTATATCTTGAATTTAAGTTGCGTTCACATAATTCCAGTCCAGACAAGTTGCACACTTTTTCCTGTGGATTTTATATCTGGTTTTTTTTTTTCTTTTTTTTTTTCTTTTTTTGACAAATTAATTATTTTATTCAGCAGGGATGTGTTAAACTGATCAAAAATCAAGACTTTATATTGTTACAAAATATTTCAAGTAAATGCTATTTTTTAACTTTCTAATCATCAAAAAATCCTAATAAAAATGTATTACAATTTACAGTAGCACAACTGTTTTTAACATTGATAATTGGAAATGTTTCTTGTGCACCAAATCAGCATATTAGAATCATTTCTGAAGGATCATGTGACACTGATCTCTGGAATAAATTACATTTTAAAATATATTAAAATAGAAAACAGTTATTTTAAATTGTAATAATAATTCACAATATTACTGTTTTTACTGTAATTTTTTGAAGCAGTCTGGGTAAGCATATAATACTTTCAAAAACATTAAATTATTTTTTAGACCCCAAATTTTGGAACGATAGTGAATAGATCTGCATATATATATATACATAAACACAATATACTAGTCAAGAGCATATGCAATCCCAAAATGCATTTCCCTCATTTGGAAAGCTGGGAGGAGCTTTCCATGAGCATTAGCATTGCAAGAGTAAGCTGGGATTTTCCACTCATGAGTAAGCTGTGATATTCTTACTCTACTTTTAAAACTAGTCACCCACTCGCTGCTAGTTTAGAATAAGTCCAGCTCACATGACCACGGTTCACTTTTCATGCCATTCGTGGAAGTGGTTTGGGTGATTTTGAGAATCTGGAACAGCTTTAAATAGTGCATTTGCTATATAAACTCTTTTGTAAGGAATAGTAACATCTGTCCAGTTTAGAAATCAAGGCTGTCAACCGTTTCGATCTTTGCCGCTTGATCAATGGCACTTGGGAGACACAATGGCTTAAGAGAAAGTTCAGACGTTCCTGTGAGCCCTAATGGTAATGCTCTGTCAAATTGTGTGCGTGTTTAGCCTCAAGGCCAGCTGCCTCAGATCCATCACAATGTAGACAACACCGAAAACACCAACATGCTGAAGCATCCTAGGAATGCCACAGAGGCTGTGAGGGCAGCAGCATCTTGTCGATGTATATATAATTATATATGTGTGTGGGTACCAGGGTGGTGCGTTGCCTGATTTGGATTTTTGTGCTATTTGTGTGCCCTGTGAGAATGAAGTTAAGCAAGCAAGCTTCAGTTTATAAGCAAGCTTTGTATTATTTTCTGTTACTGATGATTGCCAGACTCTGACATGGCCCATACGTGCAACCAGCTGTTATCGTTTTATGAAAAATTCCCCTACTAGTTGGTGGTTGTTTTGTCAGACACAATAAAAACATGATGCGTCAGTCAGCTGGTAATTTTACAGCGGGTTTGTTTGTCACAGTGCTTAACCTCTCTGTAATGATAGTGATAAAGCCCACATGAATGTAGCCAGGTGTCAGAGTAGACAGAAACATAATAATGAATACCTGGCAACCCTTAATAGGTTGTCTGTTTGTGAGATCCTTCATATGTTCAGTGTAATGATGCTTTGATAATCAGACTCAAACATTACCGTCACTTTGTCTTAGGGCGGCTGGAAATCTGTGAATATGTGAAGTGCAGTGTTAAGTGTAAGGATTTAAGAATGTTTTTCTCTTTTTCTTAGTGTTAATTAGATTTGTGTAATGGCAAAAATAAGAAGATGTCTTATACCAAAAATGTACTCTTTTTTTTAGAATGCACATGCTGTCATCTGACACATTGTGAGCGTAATTAATTCAGCATTTTTTGTGAAATGTAACTTCAGATCGTTCACTTCTATCCAATCTGAATTTGCCAGTTCAAGAGTGTTGCAAGTGGGTACCTGGGTATTTCAATCGACTTCTCATAACAGATAGTAAGCTCTCACTTAATTTCAGGAGTTTCAAGTGTCATAGGGACAATTTTACTAAACAGGGCAAATTAGCGTGAGAGCACAATTCCAAGACAGCGCCGATGGGCGTGGAAATTTCTGCGGGTGATTTAATAACAATGCACAAATTAAAGAAAACAGACGCAACATCTCATTTACATATCGACCAACGCAATATACCAATCACAGTGCAAATTAGTGTAGTCGCAAATAAAGAATAAATAAGTAAAGAAGCCACAGCACGTTGAAAAGAACCGGTGGCCAAAAAATGAAGGTTTGCTAGAAGTTTTGATAGACCTGGTATTGCGTGATTCCTAGTGGGTTCCAAGGCATCTTTTATTTCCTAAAGCAAGTAAAAAATATCATGGCTTGGCAAATGATATTTTCGTATCATGTGTTCTTCTGGTATTACAAATAAATTAATATGTGTGGAAAAAAAACCTCTCCCTTCTACCACGTGCTTTCTGTTCTCTGCGGTGCTTCCACTTAGCAACAAGTGCAAAACAGTTTAAGACATGGTTTTTTGGGGCGTTAAATAATGGCGCAAATGCCAGTAATTTGACGAGCGCAAATGTTAGTAAAGCGCGTTGCGTGATTCATTTGAATATTCTCCTCCCATGACTTTTGCATCTGAAAGGGAAACTCCTACAAATGCATATTCAATAAGGTCAGGCGCAAAAATAACTGTGTCCACGCCTTTTCAGCGCTAAGTCACTGCGCGTCTTTAGTAAAACCTGACAGTACAGTTTTAACACCAAAAGATGGTTTGCACTGGCGCAAGCTGTTAGTAAAACTGGCCCATAATATCATATGTATTTTATAGAATAATGCATTATAAATTAAAAATGTATATAAAATACTTTTATTTTAGAATATTAAGGCCCAGATTTACTAAACAGGGCAAATTAGTTTTAGAGCGCAATTCCATAAAAGCGCCGATGGGAGGAGAAAATTCTGCGTGTGATTTACTGACAATGCGTACATTAAAGAAAACAGACGCAGCCAGATCATTTCCATAATGACCAGCACAATCTACCAAGAGCAGCGCAAATTACCGCCTGCTTTAAAACATGCTTTTTTTTTGGCGTTAAATACCAGTAATTTGACAAGCGCAAACAGTAAATCGCGTTGCATGATTTTAAAACTCTCCTCCCATAAATTTTGCGTCTGAAAGGGAAACTCAATGCATATTCAATAAGGTCAGGTGCAAAAATAACTGTTTCCACGCCTTTTTAGTGCTAATTCTTCACTGTGTGTCTTTAGTAAATCATGACAGTACTATTTTAACGCCAAAAGACAGTTTGTGCTGGCGCAAGCTGTTAGTAAATCTGGCCCCTATTCTGTATATGAATGCCTATATTATATTATATTATATTATATTATATTATATTATATTATATATATTTAAAAATAAAACATTATATACAATATATTTCTTGTAAATCATATATATTTTATTATTAGACATTAGATATATTTAGGTTATAATCTGTGGTTCTTAACCTTTCTGAGTAAAAATAAATAAATAAATAACATAACACAATATTCGAATGCCATCATATAGGATATTTAATCCAATATTTCCGCTGTAACTGACAAAGCAGCTTGTTTTCAAGCCTTTTCCTTAAGAGAAACTGGGAGTGTCAGTATATGAATTAACCACAATTTATTTTGTGATTACTGAAGTTTCAAGAACTGTGTTGAATAAAATCAATCATCAGTCATCAATCATCAGTTAATGAGGGGGGAATAAAATAAAATATAATAAATATTTCCTTTTTAATATTCAGTTACTTTTTTGATTTTGTGTGTGTTTGTGTGTTTTAAATTAGGTACCTGTAATATTTTAATTAAGTAAATTTACTTCAATACATTAATATTGTTATTTGTTTAAATAAATTTAAGTAATTCTGCTGCCCGTTTGTAAGTTTGCTGAGGCCATCTGGTTGAGAGCCACTAGCCTTAATTACTGTATATCAAATAAAATTAGTAATTAAAATAAAAGTCGTTAGTGAGCGACATAATTAACATTTAGTACAGCTACCACATACAAAAACCTCCTTTTAAATTATTTTTCCAAATAGCTTGATCATTTGCAAAATTATTCTTATTAAGTCACCCAAAATACACACACACAAATTAATAACTTTTATTTCATAATAAATCAAGGCCTATGTGTACCTCGTGTGCAGTTCAGTGCCTCAGAAGTTTTATCTCTTACGACGGCATTTGGATGATCTTTTGAGAGTTCTTGAGTTTCTTTATTAATTTTGTTCGAATATATTTCCAACTACTACATAAAACCATCCGCAGCCCATAAAAAACCCTGCATCCCATTTCTCTAAGATGACTGTGCAGTGTGAGTATTAATTTACCCGACGCTGTGGTCATACAGAGACAAGTTTTCTCCAGGGAATTTGAACATTCCCAAATGACAGCATTTTTCATTAGACCCCCTGACGGAGTGTATCGCGCTCCGTAGTCTTGCTTGACTGATTGTGTGCTTTTCTGTACTAATAATTGAGACTATTTGTCTTGGTGGTCCATTGTGGAACGGCCAGCCGGTGTGTCTCAGGTGAGCCGCCGGTAATGAATGCAATCAGCGACACCTGCGTAATGGATCGGAGTTTGTTGTTTTCTGTAAAACATACTAAAGGCTGCGTATCTCTGTGGAGTCGGGGGCATATAGTGTCAAAGATGTGAGCCGTAGAACGACCAATTACGACCAACACTCACGTACTTGCTGATACGCTGTATTTTTGTGTGGACACAAAGGATTGAGGGCTGTGTGTGTGTGCAGAGTGGATGTAATGATGTTAGAAAGCTCCAGAGAGTGCAGGTGGGATTACTCATTAGTCAGCAGATGCCTGGAGACTGAACGGGGACCAGCAGAGCTTCGTAAGGGCATCCCCTAACCCCTGCCTTCTCTACCCAAAACGCGTTAGTGACGGACAAGAACTTTAGGTAACACAGTAATTCTGAGGATGAAAAAGGGGAGTTCGAAGTCTGAAAATGATGGAGAGTGTAGGGGATAATGAATAGACTGTCGGCGGGAAAACAAGAATGGAACAATGGAGAATTAGGGAAAGGAAGAGGCAGATAAAGTGAGATGGATGGAGAATTATAGAAATGAAAAACGTGAGGGGGATGAGTAATGATAGAGGAGTGGGAACGAGCGCAAACAATCCGAGAGGGTGTATTATCTACACATAACATCATTATCGACAAAAAAACATGATTGATTTTGTTTGGTTTAGGTCATGTCAAATTTTCAAATTTCAGACAACATGGGAGGGCCGCTTCACAAGCATCAGTCTGTGTAAATCAACACATCTGTAACCGTTAAAAATCAACATTATGATGTGCTGCTCATATGCAGGCATTTGCCCAGCTGGTGAGAACATCTATCTCATTGAATCCAATGTAGCATCAGCACAACAGCCGATGTGTTTGAGTGCATTCTGCTGCAGTATCACTTTCACCTAATACCCTCAAAAAGAGAGATTTTTGCAGGGATGCTTTGCAGCGAATGAAAGTTTCTGAATTTTCTGATGGCTGCTTATAAGGTGTTTTATTGGAAACCAGAAAGACTATCGAAGTGATTGTTTTTTCACCCAGTCCCACACCATTTGTGCTACAGATACCTCAAATCCTACAGGCTCTTGAGGAGAGGTGTGATATTACTTTTCTAAGTGATCAGACAGTTTCCTCTGCTATGATAATGAATTATAATCCATCCATTCTACAAAATTATTTACTGTATTTTTAATCAATTTAATGCTTACGTATTCTTTATAAATAATAGCATTTATAATTATATATTTTATATTATTGAAAAATACATTATATAATAAATTATATATTTTATGATTCATATTTCATTGATGTGTTAAAAGAGAAAAGCATCAAATAGACATGACAAAAATGAATATTTTATTATATTCAACATAGAACATTACAATTACATAAATAATGCCTAATTATCATTAAATAATTACACTTACAGTATTTAATTAATGATTAAATTAGGAGTTTAATTATTTTCCAGAAAAGGCAAACTACAGCTTATGCAATATTCTGTCCGTAATGTATGTGTTTATATAATTAAATATCACTGCATATTTTTGTAATGTACAGAATATATATGTGTGTGTGAGTGTGTTTACTCACGCGCAAGTAAATATAAATTATATATCATTTATTTTAAATAAATGTAGTTTGCTAAAAACTTTTGCAGTTTTCTATCATACTTGTCTCTCACAGTGATCAAAAGCGAAAGCTAAAGAACCAGGTTCTTTAATATTTTAATGGCATGTTTACATAACTATAGACTTAATGCAGCTTGTACTTGTAGTTTGTTCATTTGTGGAGGCATCCAGACGTTGAGTGTTTAATGGAACCATGTAATTATTGGGTAACTCGTTTTGCTTTTGTGCTCTGAGAGAGTGCAGCCTAGCATGAACATTTCTCTATGCGTAGTCACACAAGTACAACACTAACACCCAACACCCTCCTTTGTCTCTGGGAAAACAGACTGCAAAAATTTCTGTTAGAGCCTTTCTAGCTGAAGTGTTGATGCTCAGTGAGGTAAAAAGTGTTGAGTCAGCTCATTTGATTTCATCATATTTATAAACCGTTATTAAATATTAACAAAGAGAGTGTGAAAACAAAAACAGGTGGTCAGATCGCACAGCAAACAATGCCTAAACTTTTCCATATCTTAACCTCGGCTGCTCCCCGTCCTTGGGAGAACGGAGGTGAGAAGAGACGAGTACAGGGAGGGGAGGTGAGGTGAGGTAGACAGCCGTCTAAGCGCTTCACATCAGCTCTCCCTCCGTCTGACAGATTGACGGATGAACAAAAAGGACTTTTATCTTATTTTGCCAAGGTCTGGCAGTCATTCAAGGTCTATTAAGCATAAATAAATGCAGCGAGAATGGACACAGCTCCCCACTCCACCAAATGAACACATATGATTTACAGGAAATCTATAGCTCCTTGTTTCAGGCGAATTTATTAAGGTGTCAGGACATGAATCTGACTGCCTCAAGTACTAGACATTGGTATCAGAAGACGCTCTACATTATCATAAATCGAAGGATTGAAAGCTCATAACTGCTGGTGCAGATCAAGGATGCAGGCAGTGTGGATGTCATATCAATTATAGAAATGCAATAAAACGATCAAGAATTTAAGAGGTTTGCCGCAAGTCCCCCACCAGACTCGGACGAGATGTTAGAACAGACAGCGCTCATTTGAACTGTCCCATGCCAGTGACAATTTTTGTCTTTTTGTCAGTCCTTTGAGCTTCCATTCAAATCAAAATGTCGTTTAGCTTGTGTAAAATGTGCTACTTATTTATTCCCTCATATTTCAGACCCTTTTTCTCCTCACGGGCCATAAATCAAACTTGATCAATGACCTTTTCTGCTTGACTTGTTTGCGACTTGCCATGTTCAGCAAAGAGCGCAATGGAAATATTTCATACGCGCCTGCAAAATGGCAACTATATATATATATAGGGGACTTATGGGGACATTGCCCCATGTCCCCACTTTTCAAAATGCTTATAAATCATACAGAGTGGGGAGAGTGGGGAGAGTGGTGGGGTTGGGGGGTTGAGAAATTAAAAATGAACAGTTTCCTGTGAGGGCTAAGTTTAGGTGTAGGGCAATAGCACATACAGTTTGTACAGTATAAAAACTATTACGCCTGTGGGATGTCTCCACTCTTCACAAAAACAAACGTGTGTGTGTGTGTGTGTGTGTGTGTGTGTGTGTGTGTGTGTGTGTGATTTAATTTAATATTGTCATTTTGAATTACGATTGAAATGAATTAAATGTACAGTATAAATAAATTAAATAAAATCATAATTTCCACAAAAATATTAAGTAACAAAAACTGTTTTCTGCATTGATAATAATAAGAACTATTATTGATTACTGACAATTGACAATAATAATTGCTATAATATTATTTATATAATATAATATCCTTCAGAAATCATATTAGAATGTTCTCTGAAAAATCATGTGACACTGAAGACTGCGGTAATTGAATTAATTTTAAATTATAATGATATTTCACAATACTGCTGTTTTTACTGTTTTTTAATCAAAGTACATTACATATTCTTTAGAAAGATGACCATTTATAATTAAATATTTTATATAATTTTAAAAATAACTTTTATAATAATTCTATAATCAATTCTATATTTTATAATTCAATATTAAATGCTACTGAAATATTATAATATATTGTATTGATTGATTATATAAAATATTGCATTAATTATATAAAGAATAAAATGCATAATTATATATTTTGCTGGTTTGTACAGGAATTCCAGTCCTGTAATACCCTCCCTTGCCCGGATCTAAAGAAGACCACTCCCTGGACCCCATGGACACCAGTGAATATCTCAGACAATGGAGGCCACTACGAGCAGCGGTTCAGGTACACCTGTAAGGCGAGGGTCCCGGAGCCCAGCCTGCTGGAAGTAGGGAGACAGCGGATTGAGATGAGGTACTGCTCCAGCGACGGATCCACAGGATGCTCCACAGATGGTGAGATCTCATTCTGTCTCTCTTCCCTGCGATTCTTCATTTGTCGCTCAGCTTATTCCTTTTCTCTCCTCTCATCTGGCTTTTTTTTTCCCTGTGTCTTTGATGGAGTGAGCCCATAGTGACTTTGAGGCAAGCCACTTGATCTATTTGTCCATCAGTGGAAAGATAACATGATGTGCTCCAGTGCTTCTCACTCTCTATTTCTTTCACTCTCTCTTTCTTTCACTCTCTCTCTCTTTCTCTCATCAATGTGGGCTCACTACATCAGTTTTTGGAGTGTCGTCTCACCCAACACAAGTGCTCTTGGCTGCATTCTGCCTCAGAGAGACACGAGGAACATGCTAATGAAGTCAAATCAGCGAATGTGATTTCTCTCAGTGGTCGGGGGTTTTCCTGTCTGGCAAAGTGCAACACTTACACTTAATTTCATTTATTTACCTCCCTGCATTAGGTTTCACATCTGTGAACTAACTGCGGTTTCTAAACAAGCTGTTAACTGATGAGTTACGAGAGTCAAAGTGGCGCCAAGATATCACACGGATATATAACGGATATGCAATGAAAACCCCGTAACAGTAAAGTTTGTTTTTGAGTGATGTTTATAGACACTCATATTCTACAGTCAAGCTCTGATCTTCAACAGATATTCACTAAGAGATGCCACACACAAAGCTAATGACAAGAACTCTTTTTATTTTTCTTTGCTTTTCCATCTCACTAATTTAATTTTACGAGCGACTGAGCTAAAATGACAAAAAGAACAAAACAAAAAAACATTCAGAGCCATATAAAGAACAGCACAGAAACATTTAATTTGCTAGTTTGTGCAAGTCTTTTGTTGCTTTTAAATGCAACTTTTCAATGCAAGTTGAAATACAGGAAATCACTGAGGATTTTTTTTTAAATGTTAATTGTGTGTTGAGTTGCGTATGTATATATATATATATATATATATATATACACACACACTCACACACACACACAATCACACACACACACACACACATATATATATATATATATATATATATGTGACCCTGGACCACAAAACCAGTCTTAAGTGTCAGTTTTTCAAAATTGAGATTTATACATCACCTGAAAGCTGAATAAATAAGCTTTCCATTGATGTATGGTTTGTTAGGATCAGACAATATTTGGCCGAGATAAAATTATTTGAAAATCTGGAACCTGAGGGTGCAAAAAAATCCAAATATTGAGAAAATCTCCTTTAAAGTTGTCCAAATGAAGTTCTTGGCAATGCATATTACTAATCAAAAAGGAAGTTTTGATATATTTACAGTAAGAAATTTACAAAATATTTTCATGGAACATGATCTTTACTTAATATCCTAATGATTTTTGGCATAAAAGAAAAATCGATAATTTTGACCCATACTATGTATTTTTGCCTATTGCTACAAATATACCCCAGCAACTTAAGACTGGTTTTGTGGTCCAGGGTCACACATATATATATATATATATATATATATATATATATATGCTTTCAAACGATTAGTTGCGATTAATCGCATTAAAAAAAGTTTTTATTTACATAATATATCTGTTTGTACTGTGTATATTTATTAAATAAATACATGCACATACAGTATATATTTTGAAAATATTTACATGTATTTACATGTATATATTTATATTTATATCCATATAAATTATATTATATATAAATATATTTAATATAGAAACGTAACATATTTTTTCTTAAATATATACATGCATGGTTGTGTATTTATATATACATAATAAATATACACAGTACACACACATATACTGTGTAAACAAAAACTTTTATTTTGGATGCGATTAATTGCGATTAATCTTTTGACCGCACTAATATATATATATATATATATATATATATATATAAATTGCGATTAATCGCATGATTTTCTGCGATTAATCATGATTAATTGTATTATGCACAAAATTCAATAATGAATTCAAAAGTAGTGTATTGTGCACTTTTTTATTTAAAAGTACTACTATATGAACAAAAGTGAAATAACATTTGGTTTGCAAACACTTTAAACAAATAAGGTGCTTTTTTACAGCAGTATTCCTTTTACATAGTAGCAGTTAAAATATTTCTTGTAAATCTCAATTAAATTAAATATAAAGCCAAAGCTATTTGCCACTGCCATGGCATTAACATTTTTATAGAAAATATTTTATAGTTTGTTATAGAAAAAAAAGTTATGCTCAGAGTCCAGAGCCTATAAAAAAAATTCACATGGAAAATTTCTACATAAGAATTTCAACATTGATTTTAAAATAAAATCTTTATTGAGCGGCAAATTCAAAGAATATTCAAAGAATTTCTGAAGGCTCGTGTGACACTGTAGACTGGAGTTATGGCAACTAAAATTGTAATGGCTATGTTATTTTAAATTTCAATACATTTCACAATATTACTGCTTTTACCGCATTTTTGATCAATTAAATACAGTCTTGGTGAGCATAAGATAATTATTTACGTTCACATGCATATACAGGCACACGCAGCATTTTTAGAGGTGTTAGCATCATCTGCAATTTTAGTTTTAATTTTTCTGTTTAGTATTGAATGCAATCTGTATTTCTCTGACACTCAGATGATTCATCAGTGCCCAGCATACACATGAATAATTTCTGCATTTTAACCATTATTTAGCTTGAAGCACCCTCTGCACGCTCTGTCATGACAGATGTTTCTGGACAGTCGTTAACGTACTGCATATCGTACAGAGAAGGCCTAGTCCCATAATCACCTCCACACTAAAGATGTGTGTTGATGTCAGTGAAGCCACAAGGCAAGATGAGTTCTGAAATGAATGGGCTGCCACTTGGCCAAGATTTAGCCTCACGTCTCGGCTGGCCCATATCGATTTGAATCCGTAAGCCATGCCGTGTGAAAGAGAGGGTGATAAAGCACAGCATCTCATTGCATAGAGTTCATGTGGAACAATCTAGAGTGGAGGAATGACTGTATGTGGGTACATTAAAGTTTGCATTATACAATCAAACTCATAGAATTACTGCAAGATGATGAATTGGGTTGAAAATGACATTTTTGGATTGATTATGGATTGTATTTGTGTTGTAAATCTGCGTATTATGTAAAAATTGGCTCGTTTTCTTTTTGTAAAATGTGTTTGTAAAAGCACAAGGACATTCAGTTGTCTGTAGATAAACTGAGTTAGCAGGGCCCTGGAAGTCACCTTGGCTTTGTTAAGTAGAAGTCACGTGTTTGTTGCTATTTTGTCAAGCCTTTGAGGTCTGAGCCTCTTTCTCTATCTAATATCAACATTATGAAAGAAACAAGATCAGTAGAATCAGCCCTGGCTGACATTTTCAGATTGGAAATGCATTTGATGTCAGTTTTTTTTTTTATTAGGCAAATGTAAATCGGCTTTGTGCAGATAAGGTTCCTTGATTTCTCTGCTGTCTTTTTTAGGAGTAAATTAAAGAAATTATCAGTGTCCACAGCAGCTGGTTGTTATTTACACACAGATTCAGGAGCTTTGCTTAGTGAGCTGCGGTCCGTTTACTTCATTATAATAAGTAGATTAACCTGAATAAAAATATAAAACAATGTCAGATAACAACATCACTTTCTTTGATAAACTGCTGCCTGTATTTGTTTGAATCTTGATGGTCATCAGTTAATTTACTAGAAGTTCTGTCCTCTGAGATTATTCAAGGTATGACAGTCAACTAGTCGTCTAACACATTTTCAGCTGTGCTTAAATTAACATGCAGACAGTGCTGGGCTTTTTATTAAAAAAAAAAAAAAAAACACTTTGAAAAATCTTTAAACTCCGCCCCTTTATAGTGAAGAATTTAATACTTTTATTCATCAAGGATGCATTAAATTAATTGAAACAGACATTGAAAACATTTATAAGGTTACAAAAGATTTTGGTTTCAAATAAACGCTGTTCTTTTGAACTTTCTATTCATCAAAGAATCCTAAAAAATATGTTACTGTATCCACAAAAATATCTGACTTTTTTCAACATTGGTAATAATAAGAAATGTTTCATATTAGAAACATTGAAATATGAATGATGTCCCGTTTCTTAAGATGTCATATCAAATTAAAAACAAACTGATTCTTATATGCCTAACCCCTAAAAAACATATCTGATCAGGGTCATGTGAACCTCAGACCAGCATAATTATTTTTAATTAGTTGTTCAGGGAACCCACTGATTAGTCAATCTAAATTGAGTAGTTTATATATTAACAGGTACAAATTGTTAAAATGAGATAATAATTTGCAATTTAATGAACACAGTTTAGAAACGGAGAGGGTGGTTATTTTTGTTGTGGAAAAAATGACTCTGTAGCTTTCGTTACAATACAGCCCCATTTTTCTTTTAGTGCAAGTGTTTAACGCTTAACCTTCAGTACAATAAAAATCAATACGTGCACCATTATGTCTATTTGTTTGCTGGAGTAATGGCAGTGGCTAGAGTGAAAATGCTGCCAAACAGTCAAGCTACTTATCTTAAAACCTTGAGATTCTTTGCAGCATAAGCCAGAGGCCATAACTGATGATGGCCCAGGTTTGTAATTTGGCTATGAGTGATGCCTTCATTTATCTCAGAAACAATAGCACATCATTTTAGCGTGTGACTTTAGCACTATTTTCTCATCTAAATACCGTGCTGCACGGACAGCTCCATCTCTCTGTCTCTGTCTTTCTCTCTTTTTTTCTTTCTTTCTTTCCTCCGCCTTTTCTCAGAGAACCGGCTGATATCTCCAAGGCTATTTACTGTCGGTTCCCCACAGATCTGCCATCAGTTAGAATCCCACTCAGTGTCAGATTCTGCAGACCTTAGGATCTCAGCTGGCAAATTTCTCTGTGGTGCATTACACACACATGTCCTTGGATACAAAATAGAAAATCTCACTGTCAGTGATTCTGGTCTCAACCTTACACAGTCAGGCCCAAAAACTCGGAGAGCGCATCTGAAAATCTGAGATTAAAAATCAAGTTAAAACTGAATAGAAACATAAAACTTTTGCAGTTCATGCATCACAAGGGCTGCTTTTGTTAAAGAAAAAAAGAAGCAAACCGTCTTTTTTCAGTTCAGTTTTTCTTTCAAATTATGATAATATGTGTAATTTAAAAACAAATTTTATTTAATTACATTAATATATTTTGTCATTTAAAAACAAACAAATAAATTGAATTTGTATTTAAAAAAACATTATTAATTTATTACTAATTTATTAAATAATAAAAACTATTAGACTAGTTTTATTATTAGAAAAAATATAATATTATTATATCTAGAAAACTATTAAATTATATTTAATAATTACTAGTGCTGTCAAACGATTAATCACGATTAATCGCATCCAAAATAAAAGTTTTTGTTTACATAATATATGTGTGTATACTGTGTATATTTATTATGTATATATAAATACAAACACATGCATGTATATATTTAAGAAAATGTTATGTTTACATATTAAATATATTTATATGTAATATAAAATATAAGAATATAAATATATAAATGTATATACATGTAAATATTTTCAAACTATATACTGTATGTGTGTGTGTATTTATATATACATAATAAATATATACAGTACACACATATATTATGTAAACAAAACTTTTATTTTGGATGCGATTAATCGTGATTAATCGTTTGACAGCACTAGTAATTACAAATTAATGTAATTTCTCATTCAAAAAGCTGTTAAATTATATTCAATAGTTACAAATCATATCATTCATTATTTAAAAAACTATTAAATTATAACCAATAATTACAAATTCATATAATTTCTAATTTAAAAGCTGTTAGCACCCCACACTGTTCAGTTGACCGTTTGTGTCTCAATGACGATGCTAGAATGCTGTATGTCATTGTAATTACATGTATTTGCAGAGGCGTTAACCACCCACTATGCAGACCCATCAGGGAGTCCTTTCTAATTGCCCACCCCCTAACTTTTAATAAGCGCCGGTGACCGCTAGACAGTTTACGACAGCTCTGGGGAATTGCGTAAAAGCCACACTCTTAATCCACAAGAGCTATTAATTTTCTTGATTGTGCAGGATATAATGCCACCCATCTCACTTGGCAGATGTACCGCTGATCCTATTGTCTAACACATCACAGAATCTGGGCTGGGAAAGTTCACTGCGTATGCATAAGCGCTGCCTTTTTTAATGACAATTTATCTTCTTCAGTTTGCATGTGATCTTAACAACCAGCAAGCATAGCAAAGTCAAAATCCAATTCTATAATACGACTTTATACTTTCCTAAAAATCAATGTAGTCAGTCATTTCTTGGTTAAAGTCATTGAACGCAGCACGGTTTGTTTACCTGCGGGTCTAGCATGCACTGACACCTGTGTTCCCTTGCCATTAGCCATCAGCGCCGGGCGCCCCACTTTGAGGTGTGAGTAGATTATGAAGTAGTCTATTACCTTTGAGAGGGCTGTGTGCTCTGCTGCTAGAGAGATTATAGGTCGACCCATGTAGCGCCGTCGCCTGCTCAGAATGGATAAATGACTGTGGCTCACAGGGACTGTCACAGATGGATCTCGCTCAAGGTCAGAGGTGCAAACACAGAGGTCACGGTGCAGACAGATACTCCGCGGGAAAACACTCTGTTTGATAAGATAAATGTTCTTTGACACAAACACATACAGTAATAGTCCAAAAAATCCATTTTGCTCATATTCTTTCGAAATAGTTCAGGTGGTATGGATGTTTTTTTTTTTTAATAATAGATTGAAACATTTGTTGAAATAATAGTCTCTGAAATCGAAAACCCTGTCAGGGTTTATTGAAGAGCATCGAATTCGCATGATTTCCCAGGAGTTTAATCTGTTTATTCTTGTTTGTGTAGGAGATTTGCTGCGTTCTGGACGTATCTCTGGATTGACCGTTAATGGAGGCTGGTCCGCCTGGGGGCCTTGGAGCCAATGTAGTCGGGACTGTAGCTCGGGGGTCCGAAACCGCAAACGCACCTGCTCCAACCCCAAACCCAAATATGGAGGAATCACCTGCCTCGGGCCTGCCCAGGAATTTCAGGAGTGCAATACTACACCATGTCCAGGTTAGCAGTCCTCATACATAAACCTTTTCCAGCTTTTTCCATTCATATATCTGTGACTTACACAGCTTCTCCAGACACTGATTTTCCCACTGTTTTCCCCATTCTGGAATTAAATTATATGTATAAATATCATTTATTACGTAAAAAAAAATAGTTTTTGTTCTAGAAAAAGTATCTTTTACTCAACCAGGCTGCATTTATTTGATCAAAAAATGAAGTAACACAGTATAAATACAGTAAAATAATAAAATGAAGTGAAATACAGATAAGGAATCACAGTGTAAAGAAAAAAGTGAAATATTATTATATATTTAAACAACTGTTTTCTATTTTAATATATTTTAAAATGTAAGTTATTTCTGTGATTTTATAACTGAATTTTCAGCAGCCATTACTCCAGAATGATCCTTCAGAAGTCATTCTAATATGCTGAATTTTGTGATTTTGTATTTTTCTAGAAACTGTTTTTTTTCCAGGATTATTTGATGAATAGAATAAAGTTCTGCATGAACAGCACTTATCTGAAATAGAAGTATTTTGTAATATTATAATACTATACTTTACTGACACTTTTGATCAATTTAATACATCCTTGCTGAATAAACTATTAATTTTTTATTTTTATTTAAACAGTAGTATATATTTTTTGTCATCTCCAATTAATCAAAAGTAAATTAAATGATTTTTTATATAAATATCATATATTTAAATTGATAACTATACATTTTATTCATTATGTATGTAAAAACATTTCATCAAAGCCAGCTTGTGATTAATTAATTTTCTTTAGATGTTAACATAAATTTGTAATCTACAGTTATACAAACAACAGAAATGTGCTGTTTGTTTGTCTACCAGTTAAATCGCAGCTTGGCTTGATGGAAAATCTTCTGAAAGAGGTTAACATATCCTCCAGTCGAGCACCAGCAAAAAAGAACACTGTGTTTACTTTAAAAACCCTCATACAACACAAATCATATTCAGACTTATCCATTCTCTCTTCAACTGTTTATATGGAAACAATCATAAAACTGTCCTTTTTCAGTTTGTTACTGGTGTGCAGGGAATAAAGAAGGATTCCAGACATCAACAAGTAAGACACAACCCACATTTGCGCGTGGTATTTGAACGCGCCTCCCTGTTTTAAGGTGCGAGGACCTCAATTTGCCAGTGGAAATGGAGAGAAATCTCTGTGGCATCGTTGTGTGTAATCACATTTCAAACTAATTACACCGGCAGTGACGGGAAAGCAGGATTCAGTCATTAAAAGGCTTGTGACAATGGTGTACACCCTCTCTAAAGTTGAAGGAGGGGAAAAAGCTCTCTTAATTAAATGAGCGCTCATCGTTATGTGTGCTGGAAATATGCTGTCTAAATGGAAATGCGCTACTTGGGTATTTTATGATACCTAACGGTGAACAAGACACAATCAGGCAATGCGGAATTTGTTTTGCAATCGTAATTAATCAATAGCCTGTTTTTGGAGCCCGAAACCATCAAAGCAGGGCGTACTGTAGTTTATAGCTCTAATTGCTCCTCAGTCTTAATTTTACAGCAGCTGTTTTCTAACAGGAAATCACATATTTCCTGTAAAGTGACAGTAGCAAGACCAGCGGGACTGCTTCATTAACAAAGACCTCCAGAGGTTTTAAGACCTGATTAGACTTATTGATGTTTTTCTCTGGAGGAGTAATTGCCAACAGATCAGGAATCGCAGCGCAAATTTTATAAAAGCGGCGGATGACAGATCGTACAGCAAACTATGTGAGCGCACTGTCGATCAGTAACTGTGCTCTGCACTTCACTAAGTTAATTCAGTCCTTGTCTACTTCCAATGAAACGTCTTAGTAGCGCTTAGATTCAATAGCTCCTTTGTACAGATGACGACAGAATAATACAGATGACTTTCATCAAGCGTATCCCAGCAGGAAGCTTGGAAAAGAACACATCAAATTGCTCTACACCTCCATAAGCGTCTCTGAACCGGAGCTTGTCTGTGACCAATATTCTCACTGTGTCTTTTATTGGTTCCTTCTTGCCGAGCTAAATCTTTATACATTCAAAGTCAGACCTTTGAAATGCATTATTTTGTTTTGAGAGAGGCAGACGGAGGTCTCGTGGTTGCAGTTGTGGAAGCTCTGAAACGAATGAATCTTTTTTTGTTGCAGGCCACAAGGGTGAAATGAGATGATCAGTCATGCCGGGGCAGACATGAGCTGATTTGTCATTTTTCACAATAGAGAAGCTATAACAGATGATAAAATGCAATATTTGGTTTACTTATGTCTTTTATATAAAAAAGTCACATTTTCTGTTTTTTTTCCAACAATGTGAGATACAGTCAACAACTAGCCTTTACTAGCAACTCTCCTGAGCTGTGACTTCAAAGGCAACAGACAGGAAAAGGTATTTGAGCTTCCCAAATCAAAATTGGGCGCTAGTTTTAAAAATCTTTTATACTGCTAGAATGAAATACACTGGAAAAATTGGAGTAGGATTTACTTTGAAGCAATGTTCTTTCAGAAATTGCAAGTAAATTTCACAAATTACAAAGAAACAGTAAGTAACGCATTGAATTAAATAGGATTTTTTTAAGTAGAAAGACTGAAATAGTAATTTCTTGAAAAATGTACTGTCCAAAATTAACTTTTTGTTGCATTTACAACTTTAAAAAATATTTTCAGCAATATACAAAGGTTGCAGGGCTGTCACGATATCAGAATTTCACTACACGGTTATCATGGCTAAAATAATTCATGATAACAGTATTATATAAATGTCTATGGAATATTTAGGGGGGGGAAAGGTTCCATTCAAATTTATCTTTAATTTTATTTTGTTGTTGTTGTTGTTGTTTTTTTTGTTTGTTTGTTTTGCAATGAATCCCCCACCCCCCAGTTAATTAACTAAAGCTATCATAATTCTTAAAACCGTTCAATTAAAATGGATCGTTTTTACAATGCCTTTATGACCTTTTTGTATCTTCTAAGTTTTGGTTACCTGAATTTTCAGTGGAGGGACAGAAACCTCTTAGATTTCATTAAAATATCATAATTTGTGTTTCGAAGATTAACCAAAGTCTTATGTGTTTGGAAAGACATGAGGGTGAGAAAATGATGACGTAATTTTCCTTTTTTGTGAACTAACCCTTTAAGACATTTTAACACAAAATTGGAATATGCAAATTTGATAAAAATGTAAAAAAAAATTGAAATCTGCTTATTTCCTAGATAATTGGATGTCATTTGCTGAACTAAATATGCTTTGAGATCAAAGCGCACATGCTGTTTTTAATTTTTTTTTAATAGAATTTTTAAATATTTGTAGCATACCGTGTACCGTTTAGAATGCAGTTTGTTAATAGCAGCCAATATACTGTGCACTATACAGTAATCAGCATGCTAATATTTCATACTAAACGCAGCCAAAATCTACTCATGTCAGTGACTCTCACCCCTCTTCCACAAACCTGTCAGACGGCTAATGCTAATGTAAAATGAGACTCAGTATGCTTGTTTTCCTTTAATTAGTGCCAAGACAGTCGTAGTGTTTTGTGAGTTGTTCTCTGTTCCCCCAGTTGTCGCGGGTGATGACCCTGAGCTTGGCACTCGCTGAAGAGAGGAGGGAGTGAATTGATGGTTCGTTTAGCCTCATTAATTAGAGCAGGGGTCAGAGTGAGAGCGCGAGGGAGAAGCAGAGCTCCAGAGCAGATTGTGTGAACAGCCTCTCTCCTCATCGACCCCCGGATTCCCAGCAGTCTTAGCATCTGGATTTAGCTGGTTTTGACACCAGATAATTTCATTGTAGAGATCGTATCAGTGGTGTCGTTCGTTCAGATTGTGGTACTAGTGTTTTGGATCTATTCAAATGAAATACATATTCACTTTTCCCCTCAAGGTCCACTTATAATCAATGTTTCACCAAATACAAACCTTGCTGAATACCCTGCTGCTAAAACCAGCAGAATAGTGCCCAAAACCTCTCTAAAACTAGCCAACAGACCAGCTAAAATCAGCGTTTCTTAGTTTTGTCACTTTTCTCGCCCTGTTAGCAGGCCATCGTTCTTGTAAGAGATTTATATGTAAATAAGCTGTGCTATGATTGGCTAACCTCTTCAAATGTGAAATGAGTCCCAACCCCACCAAATTTCTGAATATTTAATAGCTGCTGTTATCTAAATCATAATCGTTTTGATATTACAAATGTGATGCCTTCTGAATGACCTGTTTTTGCAGATCATTTTCTACAAATGGTTGTGTTATGGAAGTGTACATAATAAATTGAACTCTTATATTTGTAATATTTTATTTATTTTAAATCCTGTTTTCCATGATATGTCCCATTTAAATTTAATGACACTAAATATGCTCAGTCTGAATCACTCCTCTTTGCTGAGCAATAGAGAGAAAAGTGTAGAGAAAAATATCATAAAACACTGATTGATAGAAACTAATGTTACACATTTAGAGTGGCAATCACACTCGCAATTATTCAGATATAATTATTCTATTTTCTTTATTTACTTTGAAATGACAGATGCTATTCCCAAAATTATTCATGACACAAGCACAGTAGGATTTAGCTTGTTTTGACACCAGATGATTTCACTGTAATGATCTTATCAGAGGTAACTAGGGTGATGTTGTTCATTTATATTGTGGTACTAGATGAATACATTTCCTGAGTCTATTTAAATTAAATGGAGCACATTCACTTTTCCCCCTTAAACCCGAAACGCACTGCGTGATTTTCGGCTGTCCCAGACGAAAGATTGGCATTGTGAAACAATCGTGGCGATTTCTGTGATTGTGGGTCCTGATCGGTAGTCCTGTGAGAGAGGTTCAAAGATGGCCATTGTCACGGTCTTGCGACAAAAGATAGCCTATGATCATTTTCTGACAGTGTCAGAAATACAGCATGATCGTCGCACAGTGTGTTTGCTGGTACGATCCACGTTTACTGACCAACCAATAAAAATTCGACATGAAATCAGCACGACATGGCGCTAAAACATAAAACTGCTTACCTCAAGCTCTTATCGCTTCCTCTTTCACCGCTTCCAGTTTTTTAAAGCACACATAAAAACTACAACTGCTAAAGTATGATTTATCATGCTTTTTGTTTACCACTAGCGCATCCTGATGACGTTTAATTCTATATTAACATGCGTCATAACCTACGAGTCAATAGGTGTCATCGTCGTACAGTCTACACGCATGTTGTAGCCAAGTTTATTAGATCTGTGTCACACAGTGTCACATGCAGTGATCTTATAGGATTGCTAAAATTGTGCAGTGTGTCTCGGGCTTTAGTGGATCAGTGTTTCAAGATCAAATACAGTCATAACCCTGCTTGAAAACCAGCCTAAGATGACTTGGTTTCAAACTAGCCAATAGACCAGCTATAAAATCAGTTAAGACTGATTTTGACTGTTTGTGTTTCAATAGACAATTTAGTTTTATGTGACTGTTTTCTATCCTCTCTCATCCTTTTAACAGGCCACTGTTCTTTTAAGAGTTTTATATGTAAATGAGTTGTGCTATGATTGGCTAACCTCCTAAAATGTAAAACGAGTCACAAATGTGATGCCTTCTGAATGACCTCTTTTTGAAGAACATTTTGTGTTATAGGGCTACTGTATGTGTTTGTATTAAAATGAACTCTTTTATTTTTATTATTTTAAATGATGTTTTCCATGCTATTTCCGATTTAAATTTAATGGCACTAAACATGTTTATCTGAATGACTCCTCTTTGCTGAGCAACAGTGTGAGAAGTGTAGAGAACAAACACACTTGCCATATCGATATGAACTGTTGTTACACATTTATAGTTGCTCAAAATTATTCCGAAAATAATTTTCACTATTTACTGAAAGAAATGTAAGATGCTAGTCCCAAAATTATTCATGACACAAGCACAGTAGTAATTTGAGTGTCCTCTTTTCCTTATCTTTCAGTGGATGGGAGCTGGTCATGCTGGTCACCTTGGTCTAAATGCTCAGTGACATGCGGAGGAGGCCACTACATGCGCACACGCACCTGTAACAACCCTCCACCTGCCTACGGAGGTGACATCTGCCTGGGTTTGCATACTGAAGAGGCCCTCTGCAACATCCAACCCTGCCCTGGTACACACACACACACACACACACACACACTTTATCACGTGCATGAACTCAACCTACGTGAACTCACACACACTCACACCTTGAATCCGACAGGAAATTACATGAGTTTTTTTCGGATAGGAAGCTTTTGTCTTGTACCTGATTTCCTTTCGTCATGTCTCGTGCATAAAGCGGCCCGTGGGGGAATGAAAGCAGAGGAAATCAAAATGTCACACTTCATAGAAAAGCAAATGGTAAAGCCGAGCTTGCGATATGAAGATAATATGCATAAGCCCGCAGCAGGGAGTGCAAGAGAGGAGGGCAAGATAAGGCGATTGATGACGGAGTCAAACCTCGCACATTGATCCACGGAAAGGTGAATGGGAGAAGAGAGCTTGTATTCAAATGTCAGTCCATCCATTAGCCAGAACTGTAGTGAGGTTACCGAGTGACCTTTTATTAGCTGCGTTCAGGTCTATCTGTCACACCATTCATTACATGAGCGCGTGTGTAGCTGTACAGTGCAGCCGGGAGACAGAGGACGGGATAAGTGAGGGGAATGCTAATCAGAAGACCCTGTGAGGAAGTTCTCCTAAACTGGATTCTAAGCTTTTTAGGTTCCATTGTAGAGTATAGTTTAAATTAGCTTGGAGGCCAAACAGATAATCAGTTCACTCGCAAGATAACCACATAACACAATTTCAAGCCTTGCCTGCTGGAAAATAAAAGTCTAATCTGTCAAGAAGGTCTAGTTTCTTTGTTTTAAAGCCCCGTTATACTTCAAGCAAATCAAAAATGAACTGATGTGATGATTTTGAACAAAATCAGGCCAAAATGAAGTTCGTTCAAGGTCAAAACACCTTGCCAAACTTTACAGAAAAGTTGGTAAACACTTTCAAGCTACCATTGGTCTGTGGTGATTAGGAGGGTGTGGATCTTTGACATGGAAAACCTCTCTGGTTTATCTCTTCTGTTAAGTATGTTAAGGTCAGACACGAGGAAAAACATGAACACTATGAAGATAATAGAAACTGAAGTTGTCATTCTAATTGAAAGCGATACTGACACATTTTTTCAAGTTTAAAGGGTCATGAAACCCTAAAACACTGTTTTTGAGATCTTAACAGATTTGTACGGGTTGCACATCAATGAAAACAATATTAGCACTCGTTGTGTTGTTTATTAAGGGGAAAGTGGTTTTTCGTTTATCAGAGCCATTTCATTCTTCCAGTTTAAAAAGCAAGTTGATATAATGTAACAAAATGTAAGTTACATGCGTCACTGTCATCAGATGCTTTCTTAACTGCTGTTTTCTCACCGTTTTGCATGTTTATTATTGAGAGGAAGGCATGTAGCACATATTTTTATATTCAACTAAACGGCATTCGTAGCAACACCGGCGACACTAACAGTATGCTGCTGTTTCGTGTTTTAAACTTTGGTAACACTTTAGAATTGGGAACACACATTCACTGTTAACAAAGAGTTTTACCTGAACAAACTCCTAATTTGCTTATTAATAGCTAGTAAGGTAGTTGTTAAGTTTAGGGATTGGGTAGGGTTAAGGGATCTAGAATATGGTCATGAAGAATAAGGCATTAATATGTGCTTTGTAAGTACTAATAAATATGCTGGTAATATGCATAATAATAAGCAACTAGTTAATAGTGAGAATTGGTCCTTAAAATAAAGTGTTACCTAAACTTCTTTTCACTCTGAACAACAAAAAAAAGAACTTCACTGTGAGTATCTCAGGGCCTTTAGAAGGAATTTTGGGCAATTTTTGGGCTGGGAGACTAGCTAGACCCTGGGCTGATTTGAAGGGTCTTGAATCCTCCTAATTCAGAAAGGGTTAATTTTCACAGCAGTTTTGAAAAATGTTACAGAAGTGGGCGTGATAAGCTGCAGCATGCAGCGGAAAGAAGAGAAACAGAAAACATAACAGCGGCTTCTGATCCAGTCAGTTTTATTGCACTCTCATTGAGTTAAAGCATCAAAGATTCCTACAAATGCACATTGCAGTTCACCACTGCACACATCAAAATGAACAAATATATTATACATGTTTTTTAAGCTCACAGTACATTACACAAATACACATATATCCTAGATTTTAATGTTCAAATAAAGGCACAGCCGTTTGGATTTGCACTCTGCAGTCTGAAAATATGAATGTTCTGTTGCATTTTTAATAAGTTTTGAGACTTATTTTGTGACGTTTATATAAGCAGTTCTATCAGTTATATCAAGAAGCTCTAAAGACCAGTTACACTCTCGGTGTGGATGGATCAAGTTTGCGTCAGAGACTCAGGGTATATGGATGAGAATTTATGCAGAAACACTTACTGGATGGATGGATGGATGGATGGATGGATAAAGAAGAGGTGTCTTCACATTCCCTCCCCTCTACATCACTTTGCATCTGATTTGGACTTGTTGTTGTCATGTACAGAGAGCTGGTCTGATTGGTCCGAATGGTCCCCCTGTGACTCATCAGGGTCTCAGGTTCGCCGGCGGCACTGTGACGTCCTGTTTCCCACCGGCAACCAGTGCTCAGGCAACAGCAGTGAAACTCGTGCCTGCCTGCCCATCTCTAACTTCATCCCAGGTGGGCACAGAAACCCACATACATTTACACTCAAACACTTGCCGTATCGACCCCTGGACAAACAAGGATCTTCCCTTATTGACAAGAAGTAATGCGAGACACACCAAACCATTGATTTCTGCAGTGCAGGGATAATTAGCCTCTCATCCTCTGCCCTGTCTAAGTGGCACGATCGAACAAATGCATTACGCTGGTATGTTTCGTGTATTATTTGCATTCATACATTCGATACCTGAGATACATCCACTCCACAAGTTTTACAAACTCAAACATGAGGGTGCTAGTTGTAAGAAAGAACATTATATCTGAGTAACTGTACTTAGTTCTTTGATTATGAGCTACAATGTACCTTATTCAATCACCTTATTTTTAATGTGCTCATCTTTAAAATGATGAGTAATTATGTGATCTGCCACTTTGTAGAGATGGAAATAGCTAAACGTATGATCGTCAGGGGAGTTATTACCTCTCTTATGGTGTAGCGCAGGGAGTGGATTTTTAAAAGCCATTCTGTAAATCTTGTGTAAATATTGTCTGGCCTGCAGAGCCCTCATGTCTTTCATAGAGTAACATTCCATTACAGCTCATTAGAAAAGTTTTATACCTCATTTACTTCCATTACTGATCATAAAAATGCGTCGCAGGTGCTACTTTCCTTATTCAGCTCTTTGAATTTTGCGATAATAGGTTGAGTTTGAAATTCACTTGCTGTAATGTTCTGAAAAACTTCTAAAGATCTCATTTATCAGCCTGACGGATTCATTTCCCTACTCTTTTCTTGATTTTTTTTTCTGTTCTCCTCAGAAACGTCTGTTGCACGTTCAAGTCAGGAGGAAAGATGGTGTGGAGGTAAGTAGTGTACAAGCAGCCTTATATCACTCTGCAGGGGGTTATTTTGCAATTATGACCGGCTAACTGTACATTACCCCCTTTATTGCTAAGCTACTTGCCAAATAAAAAAGTATGTGGACATGAAATATTGATTTGAGTCAAAATGATCCTATCATTCTAGCTTAAAGCTTAGATCAGCTGAAATCTTTCCCTAATAAAAAGCCAGGTAATTTTTTTCTTTGCATTAGCTAGCTAACATATAAACACTACTGTTCAATAGTTTGGAGTCAGTATTTTTTTTTAAGAAATTAATACTTTTATTCTGCAGGAATGTAATAAATTGATTAAAACTGACTATAAAGACATTTATAATGTTACAAATGATTTCTATTTTGAATAAATGCTATTGTTTTGAGCTTTCTATATCAAAGAATCAAAAAGTATCATGGTTTCCACAAATTTATTAAGCAACAACTGTTTTCAGTGTTTATTCAGCACCAAATTAGGATATTTAATCATTACTTATTTTCCATCGCAATAAATTACAATTTATAATATATTAAAATAGGAAAAAAACACATTTTACTGTTTAATAATATTTTACAATATTACTGTTTTTGATGTATTTTTGATCAAACAAATGTAGACTTGGTGAACATAGGTATGGAAGCCTGTTTGCGCTACTAATTTTAAAAAAAGGTAATTGCAACTTTATTTCACAATTCTGAATTTTTCGCAATTGCGAGTTTACATCTCCCAATTCTGACTTTTTTTTTTCTCAGAATTGTGAGATATAAACTCTTTCAGAATTGAAAGAGTTTCAGAATTATATAACTTGCAGATATAAACTTGCAATTGCGAGAAAAAAGTCAGAATTGCACGTTTTTATCTCATAATTCTGACTTTATTTCTTGCAATTGCGAGTTTATATCCCACAATTCTGACTTTATAACCCTCAATTGTGAGTTTATACCACACAGTTCTGAGAAAAAAGTCATAATTGTGAGTTTATACCTCGCAATTCTGACTTTAACTCGCAATTGCGAGATTAAATCTCACAATTCTGAGAAAAAATCTTTTTCTCAGAATTGCGAGATGTAAATTCATAATTGCGAGAAAAAAGTCAGAATTCTGAGATAAAAAGTCGCAATTACCTTTTTTTATTTTTTACGGAAATGGGCTTCCATACATGACTGTTCAAAATCACAATTTACCAATCAGAAACCATTATTCCAGAGAACAACATAACTCTAGTTGCCATTTAGCCAAAGTGCATCAAAACTGATGTTCAATACACTGATTACAAACACAATGTGCCTCAAAGCATTTTTTGGGACCCATTAAACAAATGTGCATTTGGAACGGCTTGTCACTGTAAAGTCCTTCCATTTATAGCAATTATTGGCCGTTCATGCAGACTCACAGGGCAACAGCGATGCTGACTGTAATTTACTATAGTGTTTAATTGGCTCAGATAATGGATAATTGATATCCTCTGGCTTCAGGATCAATGCTCAAATCCCCAGCCATCATGCTTGCGTCAGATCATTTAGCCATTAGCCGTTTTGCCTCTCTTGCCAGACTTCAATGTGTTCCACATGATCGCCGTGGGCCTGAGCAGCTCCATACTCGGCTGTCTGGTGACCCTACTGGTGTACACTTACTGTCAGAGATACCAGCAGCAGTCCCATGATGCCACAGTCATCCACCCCATTTCTGCCGCCCCGCTCAACACCAGCATCACCAACCACATCAACAAACTGGACAAGTACGACTCAGTTGAAGCCATTAAGGTGGGTCTTATTCACTCATACTATCAGCAATATGTTATTCATATGGGAAATGGATGATGGATTTAGTATGTGATCTGTGTGTGAATGTGTGCAATGTGTCTTGTGTCGAAATCAATTCATGCATTCATACACTGCTTTCTCATAAGTGCACTTTTGATTCAGTTTGTATACTCAGTGTTTGTGTGAGATTGTCTCAAATGAAATCAGAAACCAATATGCAGCTCATGTCAGTACATTTCTGAGAATGTTATTGTTGTTAGTGAGTTACTTTAACCCTGAAAAATGAACTTTTCTCTTAAATGTAGTTTTTTTTTTATTACATAATGCTTTAATGTTATGCAGTGCACTTTGAGATTTAGGCACATGGATAATTTTTTCATAGGCACAGTGAAAATAAAGCACACCGTCATTTTTCACATTTAGTCAGAAGGACAGTTAAGGCTTCATTAGACCTGAATGTACAAGACTCATGACTAATTACAGAAAGTGCTTCTCAGTTATTGCTTGTTCAGACACTTCTGTGGAGTTGCATATTTCATCAGCTGGATGTATTGCACTAGAATAGCATCGCTTACACATCATCCCAGCTGAAGGGTAATGTAGCAAATGACTCTTTGTTTTACTGTCCTGAGACTGTACAAGTTCACTCGCCTGGCTTTCTGTTGATGACAAGAATGAATGAAACTTCAAGGCTACATAGCATTATTGCCATGCACAACTTATTTGTCATATTGTTTTTCTCTTCTTCTGAATGCTGTCAGTTTGTTATTGTAAGTATGGAATATATTTTCCCATAAAGTCAACATGACAGCAAATTGACCCTATTTACTGTCTTAATATGCATTCCTGTGATTCATCAACGTTATTCTAAAGAAAAAAACCTCTTTGTGATATTTCATCAAAGTGATTTGAAAAGAATACTTAAATGGCTGAAATCACCACGTTAGAAGGGAAAATAATGTTCATTTTAATATCTAAAGAGCTTCGTGTTGTTCCAAACCCACATTGTAAAAAAATTTTTTTTTTTTTTTTAATAAAACATAACGTACTGGAGTATGTTTTACAAGAAAATACTATTTCAGTGTATCTACTTCAAAATTTTGTTTAATGTGTTTCTTTTTAAATATTTATGGAATTTACTAGCAATCTCTGAGTGACATTCTTTCATCTTCAGAGGACATATTAAGATATTTTTAATATTCTCATTTTTGTTCTTCCATTGAAAGTCCACGCGACCAAAACATTTGTGCATCAAAAAGTTACACAAAAAGAAATCCATATAAAATAAGTGGTTTAATTCATGTCTTCTGATAAAATGGATTATGTAATCATGGATTACATTTATATTTTTTGATGCAAAAAAGTTTTGGTTGTGTGGACTAAGTGAGTAAGTTCTAATAAAATTATGATTTTGGAGTAAATTATCTGTTTTATGTAATCAAAGTTACTACAGTTATTCGTATCATAATACGATTCAGAGTGAACTTGACATTAAACCTCTACATCCCAGTCAAAACTTCTCCTTAAAAGTGGGAGTTGGAGCACCACAATTGACTATAAACTCCATTCTGGTATGAAATAACCTGATGGATGAAACTTTTTGCTTTTTAATTATTCTGTTTTACTTTGAAGTCTGTCATTATGGAAGTAAAATTGGTTTGCGAGGGCCTTTTCATGTTGACTTTAATGATAGCTTCACAAACAGACCAAAAATGACAGCATAGGCCTTCTTTCCGTCTCCTGCTGCCCTGAGGATGATTGTGCTCCATTCCTCTTTTCAGCCTGATGTTTCCGTTCTCTTGCCTTTGGACGAGCACCACATTTGCCAGCCTTTGTCTTCTAACACTGGTGTAGCGCGAGGCCTGGAGATTTTCTACTAACTCTTGACCGGCATTACCATCCTCTCCTCTGACTCTCAGACCTCTCGCGAATCCCCTGTCCTTCCCCTGACCCTCGTGTACGTGGCAGGTGTGCTCGCCCATTCGTTCTGTCTGCATTTGTCTCCAGCATTTCCCATCATCCCACAAAGCAGATACTCAGGCTTGTGAGAAGGCAGTGTAATTTTGGTGTCGTGTCGTGATTATGGCTGTCTACTACCATTTTGTTGCATGCGTTTTTCCCCCGTCTCTTTTATTCTCTACACTGTAAATCGGACTAATCTTTCTGAATTATTATTTTGCTTGCTTGTTACTGCCACCCCACTGAGCTCGGCATTGGCTTACAGCTTCGTTACATTTCTTTTTAATTGTTTTTTTCTAATTATGTAGGAGTCTGAATAAATTCTCATTTTTATTTAAAAAAAGCATATTTATATTTTATTTTTAAACTTTTTAATATTTATGAAGCTTGTCAGCCTAAGTCATTGATTTATCAAAAAAAAAAACACTGAATAAACTCTTATTTAATTTTTATATTTCTATTTTATTTTTTACTTTAATATTTATGAACCTTGTCTTTAAATGTTTTATGCTTATTTTAAATGTTTATTAAAATAAAATAAAAAATCTTTTTATATTTATGAACCTTGGTTTAATATTTAACTTGATTTTGATTTTTTTTAAAGAACTGAATAAACCTCTTATTTATTGTAAACATTTTATAATAAATTATTTGTATACTTTTTGTATAAATTGGCTGATGCAGAGGTAGTGTAACCATGTTGAGCATATGGGTGGCAGAAACAACTAAAAATACATTTCTGAGTTTGTATGAAAAGCTTTGTTTACTTAGTCATTTCCATCTGTCTTGATGCTGTGGTGTTTTGACTGCTCTTTTTTATTATTCTGTGAATGATACTAACCTTTCTAGCTAGTAATGTATAGTCAGCCAAGTGAATCAGTCTTTTGTTAAACCCTCTTCATGGTTTGGCCATCATTCAGTCTCAAAGCAAGATTTTTGTTCAGATTTTCTAGTGATTTGTGATTTGATTTCTTTTTTTGCCTAGATCCACAACCCCAATACAGTCTGACTTTTCATCCATGCAAACAAAATCAAGTATTTTCCATTTCTGTTCTCTTATCTCTGTAACTGAAAACATTTTTCTCTCGTCCGCAGGCTTTCAATAAGAATAACTTGATCCTGGAGGAAAGAAATAAGTATTTCAACCCTCAGCTAGCAGGAAAAACATATACCAACGCATACTTCACTGACGTCAACACTTACGACGACTTTTAAAAATGGATCTGTGATTCCAATCATCTTCACCACATTAACTTCAGCACCTAGTGATTTTATTTTTTGCCTCTTTTTTTCCGTGGGTTATCCGGATAAATAAAAATACATTTTACGTGGGACCATTTTACCATCAAATACCAATAAAGCTGTACAGAACCATTCTCACAGTTAACAAGGACATCACCAGTTGTGCGGACATCGTTAAATGAAATTGAACTATGGCGGACAAATAAAGCAGGCGATTTGATTCCGATAAACTCTGGCCACAGAGATGGCACATGGATGCTTTGCATGATTCTCATCTAATGTGTTTTGCTTTATCGTTGCTTCATTTATTTGCATGGTTGGTCGCATTCCAGTGTTAGTGGGTGGGGCCTGCGTCCTAAATGGGTGGAGCCTTCTTGGACTGCTTTGTTTCCTGTGCCGAATCAGAAGCACCTGTGCCTCACTGAGGACCTACGGTGGTCTCCAGTGCATCTGCCTGCCCTATCATGGGGTTTTGCCGCAACAGACAAACACAATCCATATGTAGAAACCACGGTCTCTGAAAAATGTGTTCATGTATCTCTCAATATGGGGCACTTGTTAGTCAAGCTCTTAGTGGTGGGAATCTCTGTGTTTTTGTTGTAAAATACACTTTTCATGACGCATATGTCAGTGTAGCTTTTATAGATGAGTCTATTCTGAAAAAAAAAGTGTTAGTTTGTTTCAAAGTAACCCTGTTCAGTCACCAAAACAAGACTTGTCATATTAACATTCGTCTTTATGTGGTGTAAGGTCTGCAAAAAAGAGAGAATGTGAAACGCTAAAGGACCTTTTTATGTAAAACATTGATCATTTGAATATTATCGACATGTTTCTATTTGTTTAGTTGTTTAATAGTTCAAAATCACATGGGAAAACAACTATTATCTGTAAAAACAAACTGCTTTTTAGCACAAAGAACTGCTTTTTCAGCTTTTATTTTCTTTCATTTTCAAATATTTGAATGAATTTACTTAGAAACTTAACCATCCATCTATTATGGAGAGGTGCTTGGGAATCCACTTTTTCAATTTCTACTAATTCTTTTCTACTTGTAAAACTTTGTTTGCTTGTTTTATGTGCATAAATTAAAATGGCTTCATATACCTCACTGTGTTCAATCTATGAAATGTTACATGCCTTCTTGTTGCTTGAATTCATTTATATAGTCTAGTCAGTGCAGGTTCAATGGAAAAACACGCCTGTGGAGACATTTCTGTAAAATATTATATGGCTTCTTACATGTTTTGCGATACTTTCAAAGTGAAAAGTGAGTGGTGGTGCATACAGCGCGTTCAGTTTTATGCGAAATAGATAATGAAACTACTATTAAGGCAGTTTAGAAATTAAAGCTACTGTATCTACGATTTTTTTTCTATCTTAAAATATCAGTTTTAAAATCATTCTTATGGTACACTGACTTCTAATAATGTGGATGGCTTCTGTCTTACGAAATCGAGCGAAAAGTGTGGATTGTTTCATGCCAAGAACAAATGCACGCGTACAGCTATTATGACAGTGAATTACACTCACTTAACTGTAGGGGGCTCCAAAGTTGTAAAAATACACAAAGCTAGTTGTTAAATATCCGGTGAGTGGCGCTAAAAGGTTAATGATCTCGTTTGAAATGAACATACTAAATTTTACCGATAGCTTTTGGTGAGGTAACCATGCCGTTTTACTTCACCTGTGAGGTTTTGAGCTCTTTCGTGACTCGTGTTTCAACGCTGTACCAGGTGAGTAACCGAGTAAGTTTTAATGCGTCAGAAAAGCCGCAGGCCAATATGATTATTTGATGCAAACATCAAAACATGAATTTGTGTTTTGAGGTCATAACATACTGCAGTGTTTGTGCAAGGAACCGCGTGAAAATATTATCGATTCTGTCTGTGATTATACTTTATGCCAAAATGAATAACAAGTTGTTGGTGTTTTACTGCAACTATTTCATTCCAGCTGGAAACTGCAGTGACTTGTATATATAGGTACTTTTTTTTTTTTTTAAGTTTTGCAGAACTGTACAGTAGGTAGAGACACGTTTTCCAATGAGACAGTGTTGCATTTACAGGGATTTTGTGAGTCTTAAAAAGTCTTAATTCGCCCTTCCACCATTTAAGGCCTTAAAAAGTCTTAAATCTGAGAAGAAACTCTTAAATTCATCAAGTCATTAAATGTTATATGCACTGCAAAAATAAATAAATAAATGTCTTGCTCAGCATTTTTGCTTTCCAATATAAATGTCTATACACCCTTAAATCAGGCTTTACGCAAAATGGAAATGTAAAATTTTACCAGTTTAAGTGAGCTTATACTTAAAAACAAATATCTGCCCATGGGGAATTAAAACTTAGTTTTCTTTTGAATTAAGATGTTTTTCTGGCCCACAGACAGACATTTTTTTCTTGGTTTAATCATAAATGAATCATAGGCCAATTGAGATCGGTTAAAAGTTATATTTTCAAACTTAAAAAGTGTCTCTAATAAAATTTGTGTACATTTACATTAAGAGAACATATTGATGCACCATTCCCTTTAATGTAATCCTTAAAATGTCTTTACTTGATCTAGAGGTCTTAAAAAGCTTAAATTTACCTTCATAAAACCTGCAGAAACCACGAGGACCACAATAGCAGCCTTTCCTGAGAAGACCTTCTGTCTGTCAGCTTGTTTTTTTTTATCCTGTGTGAGAAGGTAATTGAGTAGATCCACTCGTACGTTTGTGTGTGAACTGGAGGTGTTGAAATCACAGGTTCCCGGTTCTGAGGATTAATCACAGTTTACTTTGACTCATGATCAAGGTTGTGAGGCTCACTAGTCTGGTCCTGCATGCTCAGATGGTGTTTGGGTAAGTATAGGTGCTATTCATTTATTAAAATGGCATGCCTGATCTGCTTCATTTAAGACTTTTTCTAATCCGTAAACATGGTCTGCAGTGACTAATGTGGCATACAGTTCTCTCTCTGACCCGGTGCTCACCTCCTGTTAACTTGCTTGATGTACTGAACCACCTGGTTCAACAAACAACCACCCACATGCATACACACATCCGTGACTTAACTCTTTGTAAAGATGCTAGTTGTTTTACTAGAAATAATGTCAGAGTTATATTTTTTAACTGAACTATCTTTTTTGAACTATAATTTGCCACTGCCACATTCTTCAGACAGGCTGAATTTTCTGCTACTGCAAGAGAACATGTGGCTATTCAATGTAGTGCTTATTTTTCCATCAGACTTCACCGTTTCTTTCTAAATCTTACAATCAAATCTAAAAAATGTTTATGTCATCACATATGTCTTAAGTTTATGTTCCCTACACTGGAGTTCGTTGATGAGAGATAATTAAATTGTAAAAATATGAAATTAAAATAAATCATTAAAAAAAATGAAAAACAAAATATTCTCAAAAGATTAAATATTTAATTTGTTTACCTGCATGTCATGTGGCTATTTAGTTATCAGAGAACTGTTAACATGCAAATGTTTGTTTAAAGTACCCCCTCTCTGAACTTAATGTTTTAATCATTTGTCAATTTTAGGTAAAAGGTGTGCAACTCACGAAAACATATAATACTGTTGCCTAGAATGCACAGTTTTTATTATTCCTATGGAGCATTTTTATATTTCATCATATGTCTTAATATATTAAATATACAGTTTGAAAAAAGTGGCCCAGTGTATTCTGTTAATATGAAGAAAGGATGTTTTTTTACAGGTGGGTTTAATGATTTTTTGAATTAAAAAACTGCATTGTGTTGTAGTTTAAGGTTGAAGGAAATGTCATTTATTTTAGTTATTTTACAGTATGAAACTCAAAACTTTTATTAGAAGAAAATAACTAATAAACTAATAATGTGTGTTATTTCTTCATATTTTTACAGTTATTTAAAATTAAAAAAGCCACTTCCTTTATGGAAGGTGAAATCATTTTTAGTGGAGAAAAAACAAACATCAATTTAAAAAAAAAAAATATATCAAAATGAACTTGTTAAAACCCTCATGTTCTCAGACTCTCTCTGAGCAGTGTCTAACTTAACTGTTTAAGTGTGCTACCACTTTGTAAATAACAAGGTTATAAGCATAAAACATTTAAAGTAAAATAAGCATAAAACATTTAAAGACAAGGTTCATAAATATTAAAGTTAAAAATAAAATAGAAATATACAAATTAAATAAGAGTTTATTCTGTGTGTGTGTTTTTTTTGATAAATCAATGACTTAGGCTGACAAGGTTACATACTATGTATGTACGTATATTTATATATTTACGTGCATACATATTTAATGCACACACACACACACACAATACAGAGCTGCAACTTTGAGTCTCGATTTCTCCATAAATGCTTGGAAAAAGACTGTTGAATATTAAAAGACATTATTAACATTGAACTTGTAACTGCACAAGCAATGAAATTCTGATTTGAATGCATTGAGAGGCTGTGGAAATCAATGCTGGTGCTCGGCTAAAAGCAGCGTAGCCTGTGGGGGAATCATTACATTCAGATTTGGACACTGCTTCAGTCAGTGCCTGCGTCAGGCTTTACTGCTCAGCCTTATTAGTGCTAAAGCATATCACATTACAAAAACAAATCACTGAATAAAATAGATACAGCTCACAAAAACATACCTCATATTTAAACCTGCTTGTGCATTAGTTGGCTTTTCTGTTGATTATCCTTCAATAATAAATGCGGGCATCAGGGGCAATTTTGGAAATATAAAGAAATCATATTGCTTGTATTTTGGAAGGTTATGACTTTGTTGTTCGTTCTTGCAAAATTTATTATGATGATTTTCCTTTTTATTCTTTGTGTTCTTTTTTCTTTGTTTTCCTTCCCCTATTAGAATATGGTATGTGTCTCTGTGTATAAATGCATTTATATATTAATTTATTTTGAAAAAGGGAACACATTTTGACATACACAAAATATTCATCAATCACAAGTGTAAATAATGCAGTAACCTGTAAAACAGTGAACAGTAAAGCAGTACACATTATTTATTTATGCTGCAATGCATGCTGGGAAAGCATGGTCCTCGCCACTGGCTGGTATATTTAATAAACCAAAAATATAAAACTCCTAAACAATGTGAATTTGCTACATATCAAGCGTGTTTGTAATTATTTCATTTTTATTTTCATTTTGTTAATCTAAATTTTTTTTAAATGTTATCTAATATACCAAAATTATAAAACTCCTGGTTTGCTACATATTGAGCATGTGCAATTTTGATAATATATCTAAATATTAAGAATTTTAGTTTTCATCTTTCTTTTAATCAATCCATAATTAATTTCAGTGTCATCTACAGGAAATCATCTCCTGCAGTTCCTCCGCCTCGGTTCTCTCAGATGCGTTGCTGCCGTGTTATAAAACACTCTCTCCAAAGCACAGTTTGTCTTCTAATATTTACCAGGTAAGTTATCATTCTGACTCCAGTAAGATCTCAATAAAAAAGCTTATAAATGAAGGACAAGATAAAGGCTGGAGTTTTTAACCTTATCGAGATGTGATCGCACATCACTTTTGAAAAATTGGTGAGCTGTATGAAAATCATATTAAAGAAGAAATCACAGTAAAACAAATGGGCTTAGGACTGCACAAAAACTTTCACGGCAGCTTACTGTGCTCCCATTCTTTCACTCAAAACCTATAGCTCGGATTTCTGTCTCTTTATGTGCCATGTTAAAGAATGATTACAGGAACTCACTGTGATTTCTGTTGCCAAAAAGAGGAATCGGTGTAGAAACTCAGCATGAACTGTTGCTGGGTTGTTCAGGACTTTTATTTATGCCTTGTTCTTTAAAAGCCTACATAGATTTAGTTCATTTTGCTTTTTCATTTATTCACCTCGCTTTAATTAGAGGTTACGACCTCCATTATAGCAGCTGCTGGGAACAAAAATGACTTTGACAGTAGTTAATTTACTCCTTCTCTTTGCAAGTGTACACTTGTGTACATAATGCAAGATATGTAAGTTATGTGACTGCACAATAATTATTGCCTCCCATCCACTTCACACCTTCCACAGATTCATTTTTCAGAGTCACACGGATCTTTAAGGTTGTTGTGTTGCCATCATTTGACAGCACTATTATAAACGAATAAAACTATTTTAATTAACTTAAAATTAATCAGAATATCATCAGTGAACAGTTTAAAGTAATACTGTATTATTTCTAATATAAGACAGTGTTTTTTAATTATTTTTTATAACTACATATGAAAAAATGGGGTCGTCTTATATTCAGAACAATACATTTAAAAATGAAAATTTGCCAAAAATTTAATCACTTTCAGGACATCCAAGATGTTGATGAGTTTCTTTCTTCATCAGAACAGATTTGGAGAAATTTGGCATTACATCACTTGCTCACCAATGGATCCAGTGCAGTGAATGGGTGCCGTCAGAATAAAAGTCCAAAGAGCTGATTAAAACATCACAATAATCCACAAGTCTCCAGTCCATCAATTAACATCTTGTGAAGCGAACTTGTATATTTTTGCATTCTTTTTGAAGCTTGAAAGCTTCAGTTCCCATTCATTTATATAGTAAAAAGCAACCAACACATTGTTTTGCACACATCATCTTTTATGCTCCACAGAAGAAAGTCATATGGGTTTGTAACAACATGAGGGTTTGTAGATGATGACAGAATTTTTAATTTTACGCAAACTGTTCCTTTAAAGTGTCTTTCATTGCAGTTCTTCCCTTTGATTCAACCGGGGTTCTTCCCTGAAGCGATGTCAATGCCAGGCTGTTGATGATTGCTGTCAAAGAGGAATAATTCACTTGCTGTACTGAATACTCGAGCAATTTACAGTCTATGGCTCGTGTGCAGCACTCATGGGAAATGGATGTTAGCTCCCTCTGCAAAAGCGCCTTATATCAGTGAGATTAGCCATCTTGACTCTGACACTCCATCTCTCATGCCTTTCATGACCTTCTGATCCTCTCCAAGATGGTACTACTGTAGTTCAGCAACACAGCTTGCTACATTTGTCTTCACTACACTTTACTACTCTCCTTTAACTCTGTGCAGGCCTAGGTCAGCAAATGGTCTATCAGCAAATCCACCTAGGTGCTGATTTCTCCGTGTTTGGTCACTTATTTGGTCACAATTACCACACGTTCATAATGTGACACGGTTCATTTATGAATCAAGCTGAACTGGTTCACTCAAAGATTGGATCAGTTCCTGGGTAAACTATTCTTTAAATATCTTTTTTCAAACAAATTTGGGGGGTAAATGATTTGTAATGGGAAAAAATGCATTAAATTGAAAAAATCATCTAAACAATCTTAAAATTCCTTGAATAAATGATAAATAGCACTTGCATGCACTTGCATTAGAAAATAACTGGGAGTTTTCAAGATGGCTGTGAAGTGATCTGACTTGCCTTGACTTGATAACATGCACTGATTCATACAAAATATAAGTAGAAACATTTATGATGAAGGCTAATAGAGTTCCTTTTGATTTCATGTTGCCTTTAACAAGCATTCTGCCCCCGTATCGTATAGCATACAATCCCTGTCTCTTGCTTACATCCCAGCCTTGACCAGTGCTGAGGTGAGGCCATGAAAATGATTTTTCCACAGTTCTTAGCGATGTGTGAGGTTGCTGATGCCACCACGATTGTTGTCACCTACTGGGAAGCACAAAGCAATTTCTCGGAAACACAGACACGCTGTGAAGTGCGTGGTGTGAGGCTTAGTGTGTTTGTGCGATGGGATTTGTCAAATAGAATTCTCAACACAAGAAGATGAAGGAGAGATTTCAGCCGCAGTGTACGGGTCCCTCGCTGCCGATTCACTTTAAATATTCTTGACACAATAAGCAGTGCTGTCAGTCAGCAGGGCCGCTGCTTAAATAGAAAAATGGACAGAACCATATGCCGTTTATATCATGAAATCACTAGAAGATTTGCAGAGCAAAGACAGATTTTGCCGGTTTTGCATTACGAGACAGTGGGGCCCAAAATGTCTAAGGCCACACTGAAAATCTAAATTTTAATGTCTTGAAATAAACGTTGTTTTAGGATTTTGAGATATTTAAAACAAAATGAATGTTATGACAGAATGATTAAAAATACTTCGTTTTGCCCTTTCTAGGTAACTAAGTACCTTGTGACATTGATCGTGATGATCTTTGGATCATCTTGCATCATGCTAAAGAACTTTTTTTTTTTAACTTGTGGAGTTCTCCATTTTTGGTAAGCCCCAAATGACTGAAACCACCATAAACACAAATGCACTTTTGTTAATGAGTCATTCTTTTAATTTGAATCTTTTGAGTGAATCAGGTAACCAAGTTCACAAAACCAATGTGAATGATTTATTTATGAATCAGTTTCAGTAATTGATGACAGAAATGAGTTTCTGGGTGAACTGTTCCTTTAAGATCTGTTTAATTTCTTCTAACTATCTTAATTCTAATTGAATAAATGATAAATAACATAAATTGCAATAAAAAATACATCAAATTAGAAAAATGTCTTCTAGATGTTAAGATTCATATAACATAATTTGTCATTTCTAAAGATTCCTTGAACTAATGATGATAAATACAATTTGTAATTGAAAATACATTAAATTAGACAAAATTCATTTAAACAATCTATTAAAAATTCCTTGGATCAATGATAAATAGCAATTTGTAAAAGGAAAGAAATGCAGTAACTTTGAAAATGTTTTCTAACCAGACTGAAGATTCTTTGGATAAATGATAAATAACAATTTGCAATGGGGAAAAACTGAAATATCTTCTAAACAATCTTAAGATTCTTTGGACAAATGATAAATAACCTCATTTTTAAAGAGAAAAATACATTAAATTAGAAAAAATGACTTTTACTAGTGGTCTCAGACCTTTGAAGCCCGTATTATGTCTTCATAAAGATGTTCAAATGAACCTGCAGAATAGGAATGAGTCATTCTCACAGAGTAAAACAGTCATTGCTGAGGTGCATGAGGTGAATACTAAAATATATGAAGGTGTCTCTGAGCCAGAGATAGACAGATGATGTTAGTCCCCACAGTCCTCCTCATCAGACATCTGGACCCACAGGTGGCTAAACAAGCCTGGGATTCAGCTGCAGGAAGCCTTGGTCCAAATCCCCGAAGCTTCCTTCCACCTCCAACCCAACCTGCGTGCCAATCCCATTTAAAGCACTGACATTTTTGATTACCAGCTGCAGTGTCCATTTCCCCCTCATCTATTTGGCTTTTAAAAAGGTGAATCGGAACAGTTTTGTTCTGCCACTGCTGACACTTTGGCAGGCTGCAGCGGCATCTATGAGCTCATTGAGGGTTCAGTCATTTCCTTTTTTTGGAATGTTATCAATGGACGTTCTTTCAGATGCCGTTGAGAGTAATCTATGGCTGTGCTTAAAGAGACAGTTGCCTAAAAATGAAAATTGTCATCATTTGCTCTCCTTCATGTCATTCTGAACCTGTTTGCCTTCCTTTCTTCTGTGGAACACAAAGGGCAAGTTCACAGAACCATTCTGAGTGATTAGTTTTTAAATAAAACTAATCCGGTTCAGTAAATGATGACAGGATTGTTACTTTAAAGATCTGCTTAATTTCTTCTAAACCATCTTAAAGAAAGTTCACCCAAAAATGAAAACTTGCTGAAGATTTACTCACCCTCAGGCCATCCAAGATGTAGATTTTCTTCTCTTCATCTGAACAGATTTGGAGAAATTTAGCATAATATCACTTGCTCACCACTGGATCCTCTGCGGTGAATGGGTGCCGTCAGACAATCCACAAGTAATCCACATGACAGTCTCAGTTAACACCTTGTGAAGTGAAAAGCTGCATGTTTGTAAGTAACAAATTCATCATTAATATGTTTTTAACCTCAAACCATTGTTTCCGGCAAAAAATACGAGTCCTCTATCAACAATATTGCTTTCTCCAGTAAAAAAAAAAAAAAAAATGTTGCGCCTTAATCAGGATGGAAATATGTACAGATGAAGTACATAAATGATGGACTTGATGGATTTGTTTCTTACAAATGCTGTTTTTGATTGATTAGATTACTTGTTTTATTCTGACGGCACCCATTCAGGATCCATTGGTGAGCAAGTGATGTAAAGTAATGCTAAATTTCTCCAAATCGGTTCTAAAGAAGAAACAAACTCATCTACATCTTGTCTGGCCTGAAGGGGAGTATATTTTTGTGTGAATTATTCCTTTAAAATATCTTGGATAAATGATGTTCATGACAAATCGTCAAAATGTGAATTTGGATCCCACTGTAAAACAGAATGTGGATGAAACTTCAGTACTAGACGCTGTTGTCGTAAATCAGTAAAAGAGCCCACCTGTGTCTCATATTTAGTGTCATTTCTCAAAGGGAAAATCTCAAAACAAAACTAACGAGTAATCCATCATGTCTCTAGGCTCCAGACATTGGTTTTGTAAGTGTGTCACCCCTGATGTTGATCTCTAAAAAAGAGTGCTGACAATTCAAGTAAGGCACACAGCTTTCATCGCCAGTCTTACATCTTGCTTAACACAGCTCTTGCATTAAATGTTCATGTCGGGATCTGTTCCTGAACTAGTTTTCCTGAATAACCTTCTGTGATGATTGTTAGACACTATCCACACACTTTCTTGCAATTTCGTTGATTGATAAATATACTTCTGGCACAACCATTATACATAATCTTTATGGCAACTTTCAACTGTTGCTCTTTGTGAAATAATTGACTTTAAATGAGCATTGCCATGTCATTGTTGAGTGTAAATTGTCATTTTGATTTATTTTCAAACTGTTTGAAATATAATATAATAATCCCCTTGCAACTTTTTAAAATATAAAAGCAGAAATGTATTTTCATCTAAATGTCAGATTCATTGCGTTTTGTTTTTATTGCTACATTTTATTCTGAACTTTTCCACAGATTTCCTAAGAATTTGAAAACCCCTACTTTTTATTTTACATTGTTCACATTTTTGTATATATCAAGTGTCTAATAACCATATTCCAGATTTGTAGCTCTAGAATGCTTATAAATAACTTGTTCTTCTTAGATTCTTCTCAGATATTAAATCTAATTTTATCTCTTCCTTCAGGCAATCATCAAGGGCATCTCAGGTGTCTGAAATGATTAATTATCTGCTACTAAATTTACAAAAACACATTCAGACAATTATAACAAAGGTACTTAATAATATATAGATTTCAATAATAGGATGTCCAAAATCAGCTATGCAGTTTTTTTTATTTTTTTATGGCTACAGTATGTTTGAATTTTTTCATCTGAAATTCATATGAAATTATGCTATCCATTCCACTGAGCTCAGATTGCACTGACGAGACGTTATATGAGCAACATCTCCAGAGAGAATGAACATTGCTGTGCCATACAAAACACTGTAACCCTCCCCTTTTTGATTGTGACAGTCAGGGGAAAATTGGCCACATCTTAAATCCCACCGAAAGGCTGTTCCCTATGTCTGGTGATGCCATTTGATTTTCAGCTTAATTCATGAAGATGATTGCCTCTGTAGATGTGCTCAAGTTACCTGTCAAGTCAGGTATAAATATTGCATGGTTCAGGCATGCTGTGCGAAACAAGCTGTTGTTGAACAAAACCGGAGGTGGGTCAGGCTGTGGGGTTCTTTTGTCTGTTCCAGATGTGACCTAATTTAAAATCCCCATATTAATCATGTAGGATCCAATCTACAGAAAAAAACAAGGCTCAGTATTGAATTTTGTCAGTGAAGAGTGTAAACTCTGCTTGTTGCATCAATTGCCTCACAGATGAAACTGGATTTGTTGGAGTTGAAATGATAACCTAGATGAGATTCTTTGTCATCCTTAAAATATAGATTTTCCAAAAAAGTAATTATAAATATATATGCTAATTTAATAAAGGGATCTACATTTAGCATGGTATAAAACTAATTTAAAGGTGCCATAGAATGGAAAACTGTATTTACCTTGGCATAGTTGAATAATAACAGTTCTGTACATGGAAATTATATACCGTGAGCCTCAAACACCATTGTTTCCTCCTTCGTATACTGAACAAAATTATAAACGCAACACTTTTGTTTTTGCCCCCATTTTTCATGAGCTGAACTCAAAGATCTAAGACTTTTTCTATGTACACAAAAGGCCTATTTCTCTCAAATATTGTTCACAAATCTGTCTAAATCTGTGTTAGTGAGCACTTCTCCTTTGCCGAGATAATCCATCCACCTCACAGGTGTGGCATATCAAGATGCTGATTAGACAGCATGATTATTGCACAGGTGTGCCTTAGGCTGGCCACAATAAAAAGCCACTCTAAAATGTGCAGTTTTATCACACAGCACAATGCCACAGATGTCGCAAGTTTTGAGGGAGCGTGCAATTGGCATGCTGACTGCAGGAATGTCCACCAGAGCTGTTGCCCATGAATTGAATGTTCATTTCTCTACCATAAGCCGTCTCCAAAGGCGTTTCAGAGAATTTGGCAGTACATCCAACCGGCCTCACAACCGCAGACCACGTGTAACCACACCAGCCCAGGACCTCCACATCCAGCATCCAGCCACCCGGATAGCTGCTGCAACAATTGGTTTGCATAACCAAAGAATTTCTGCACAAACTGTCAGAAACCGTCTCAGGGAAGCTCATCTGCATGCTCGTCATCCTCATCGGGGTCTCGACCTGACTGCAGTTCGTCGTCGTAACCGACTTGAGTGGGCAAATGCTCACATTCGATGGCGTCTGGCACTTTGGAGAGGTGTTCTCTTCACGGATGAATCCCGGTTTTCACTGTACAGGGCAGATGGCAGACAGCGTGTATGGCATCGTGTGGGTGAGCAGTTTGCTGATGTCAACGTTGTGGATCGAGTGGCCCATGGTGGCGGTGGGGTTATGGTATGGGCAGGCGTATGTTATGGACAATGAACACAGGTGCATTTTATTGATGGCATTTTGAATGCACAGAGATACCGTGACGAGATCCTGAGGCCCATTGTTGTGCCATTCATCCACGACCATCACCTCATGTTGCAGCATGATAATGCACGGCCCCATGTTGCAAGGATCTGTACACAATTCCTGGAAGCTGAAAACAACCCAGTTCTTGCATGGCCAGTATAGTCACCGGACATGTCACCCATTGAGCATGTTTGGGATGCTCTGGATCGGCGTATACGACAGCGTGTTCCAGTTCCTGTCAATATCCAGCAACTTCGCACAGCCATTGAAGAGGAGTGGACCAACATTCCACAGGCCACAATCAACAACCTGATCAACTCTATGCGAAGGAGAGGCAAATGGTGGTCACACCAGATACTGACTGGTTTTCGGACCCCCCCTGGACCCCCCCCCCCAACACAGTTAAACTGCACATTTTAGAGTGGCCTTTGATTGTGGCCAGCCTAAGGCACACCTGTGCAATAATCATGCTGTCTAATCAGCATCTTGATATGCCACACCTGTGAGGTGGATGGATTATCTCGGCAAAGGAGAAGTGCTCACTAACACAGATTTAGACAGATTTGTGAACAATATTTGAGAGAAATAGGCCTTTTGTGTACATAGAAAAAGTCTTAGATTTCTGAGTTCAGCTCATGAAAAATGGGAGCAAAAACAAAAGTGTTGCGTTTATAATTTTGTTCAGTGTATGTAAATCTCGTGAATGCAAAAGACCACTGGAAAAATAGGCGAATCAGAACATAACACCGACTGTGACATTACAGTCGGGATCACAAATAGTTACGCCCCTAACATTTGCATATACCCGCCCATGTTCTAGGCCAGCAGCTAGCCGAACCATCAGAAGTTCTGCAGGTATTGTGAAGAAACAAGCGAGGACAACAGCAGAAATGGCAGATCATGGAAATAAATGCTATGTTCCAGGCTGTGCAGGGGATGTGATGTGCAAGGATGGGTTGGTGTCTGTATTCAGAAAGGCACGGAAAGCGAATAACGCGTTCTAATAAAAAAACGCGAGCTAGTAAAGGGACATGGTTAGCTCCTTGCTAGCGGTAGCCTGTTACATTACAGTACATAAGATTTCACTAACCACAAAAACAGAGTAAGGAGAAATGACTGAGAATGATTTACAGATCCTGAGCATCACTGACAAGCATCTGATCTTGTAAAACGTGTGGTAAGTACTGCCGCTCCATAGTATAAACAGAGTATGTGTGATCGCGAATCTCGAAAGTGAAACTAAAAAGCGATCGTGCATTTGAAAGCAGTTTCAATGCCCAGCATATTAATAGCGGCTCCCTGATGCCCGCATATTATTTACAGTATAATTACCCAACAATATAACTGCATGAGAAAGTATTGAAATATATATTTTCCCTGTGTTTCCTTCCTGCTGTGTGAGCTACTGAAATGAGCCGCACTATGAAACAGCCAATCAGAACAGAGCTCAACATTATTATTCATGACCCTTCCAAATAAGGAAATAACAGACCATTTCATTCTAGGGAGAAATCCTAGGGTTGTAAATGGACATGTAAAACCCTTTCTGGAGAATTTTTGCCCTTACCTAAACCACATACCTTCTATGTAGATATCAGAGAACAATTTAAAATATTGTATCAATCCGTTCAATGGCACCTTTAATAACAATAAGCTGATGTGGCAATCAGTTAATCACATATTGTATATCTATAATATTTTTGCTGAGAAAAAGTCACGTGAAGCCAAATTAAGATCATTCAAAGATATAGGTAAGTTTTTGAGTTGTCTTCGTTCAATTTATGTAAGCTTTTTAATTTATAATATTAATATTAAAACACATTTAAAAAGCATTTAAGTAATCAAATATTAGATGTTTACTAAGATCCTTCTTTTATCTATTGAAACTCACAATAGCATTTAAAATACTAGTAAGCTTAATATACATTTAAAATCATCATTTATTGGGTACGTTCAATTGGGAGGTGGCCATCCTGAACCCTACCCCTAAATTTCAACTTCTGAAAATGATATTGAAATAATTTTTGTATTTTTAAAAAGTATCTTTTTACAGTTTTTCTGGATTGCTAACACACTATAACTGATTCATTTGGCCCAATTTTCCAAACCATTCATACAGTTCTAAAAAACAAAGACACGTTTCTCAAAACTTTTAACACATTTCACCTGCTTTCACACACGTTCCAATTTGCTCAGTTTTCTGCAAAATTCTACACAAAAATGCCATCATTTTGCACAGCTTTAACCATGTTCTCATTCAGAAAACACAAACACAATATAATTAACTCAAGCATCAAAAAATTAACTCAAACAGCACACATTTATCCATGTGTGAACATTAAGTAGCAAAACTGATGACACGCAGGTCAGGATCTCAGGATGATATGAAGTCAAGTGATTATGTGTTTTGGAAAATGAATCCTGGTAGTGGGAGACAAAGAGGAAGAGGAGAGGAAAAGAAAAATGAAGGTGATGAGGTCAAAGGTCACTTGTTCCTGATGAAATACGAAGCACTATAGTTGACCATGTTCATTGACTGACTATGAGGGAAGTTGGCCTACAGGCTCAGCTACAGGGTTTCAATGCTACTTAGACACACAATATAATTACAGTACTTCAGATGAGATAACTTTCACTATTCTATGTACAGTAAATACTGTAGCACATGTTGTACACCCTCAAACTCATTACTGTTAAATTGATTTGTAGCCAAGTAGTGCTTACATGTACTGTATTTGTGCAGAACTGAGAGATGACTGTCTAGGGGAGGCAGAGAAGTCTTTTTCCGGAAGACTAAGAAACTGCTATAACAAATAAGGATACTACCAGTACTGTAATGCAATTTGGCTGAGGATGCTGAATGAATGAATTTATTTATTTATTTATTTACAGTAATTGACAGTGTATTCCAGTGTGTGTTTACTGTATATTCTGTTGTTTGGTCTTTGAACTTTTCTCTTCTAGTGCTTTTCCTCTACTGTAAGATCTGTTTGCAGTCATGTAATGAAAGTAAACTTTTCTTAAAGTTTATGGCTGAATTTTACTGTATCAGCACCCCTTTATTTATGACGTCTACTGTAACAGACACTGACTAGCAAAAGGATTCCCGTTTCCCAAAAGCAGGTTTTTGTAACAGTGTTTTGAATTGATCTCACTAGTGTTATCTTGGCAGGAAAGTAGTCTGTGTATTTGACAGGTTTGTGTGTCATCTGAGGCCAAAGTCTGAGTCTGACAAAAGAGAACATGTTTTTGACTAAACTATTTGATTTTGACCTGGAAGTTTGAAGTTTGCACAAATTAGTGTGTGATTTTGAGATTGTGTTTATAGTTGTGAGAAAATGGTGAATTGTTTCATGAATTGTGTGTTAGCAATCGAGAAAAACTGTAATTCTTTTAAAAACTGAAGTTCAAAACAATCTTTATTTTATATTTTATTTGTAAATTATGAAACTATGTAAAAAACTGTCCCGCATTTTTCATGTCACTACCGAGACAGTGTATGTTTTAGTCCATTGGTTGAGACTGATTAAATTTATGATCAGGAAATATTCCTGTCCCCCTCTCTCATAGCTATAAGGTGTGAGTAGATAGATCTCATCATTTTGAGGTAAATTGTTTTCAAAAATCTGAAAATCTGTGTGTAACTTTAAGGAACTTCACTACCAAACACCTTTTTTCTGCTATTAAGCATACTTTTTTGGGATTTATTCTATAACATTTAGTTTTTATATGTATACTATAACTGTTCAGAGCTCTGACTTTTTGGACCAATTCTATAGAATGGCCCATGTACATATATATATATATATATATATATATATATATATGTATATGTGTGTGTATATGAAGAGTTCCAATGCAAAAGCCTCTAAAAGCCATCTTGGTCAAAAATGAGATAACAATACTGAGTGAATGCTTTCCACACATAGTATATTTTCATCAAGTACTTTCACTTCAAATGTGCTAAATCCAAGCTTCAACCCATTCAGAATTAGCAGTACTTACATAGAAAACTATACATACCCAGAAAGAAATGCTTATTTTAAAGAAAAACGTCAGACGTTCTTAGAGGCTTTTGAGGAAATATTTCTTGACAGAATGCGCAATTAGTTTTGTTGTATTTGTTGAAATTAGACCTGCTTTGAATGGTACCTTAGTGAATACAACATAATTAGTGGTTGCATTGATTCATGTCTAAATCGTGAGAAGTAGGTATCTAGCGGTAAATAAAATGGAGCATGGAGGCAGGTGGAATCTCTTTGCTGACAAGGTAGCTGCTGGTTTTGGAGTGCATCACTCATATCATCCCCCATGTGAGAAATGGATCCTGTCATGAGCAGGGCTCATATCCACTGCTTTTAACATCTATACACCTCTGAGTGCTCTAAACACCTTTATGGATTCATTCAATGTGTATTGGGCTCCATTAAGCACGGTGAATTTCTGCTGTTAATACCGATTTATACAAGTGTTTTTCTCAGCACAAAACGTGTTTGTTTTATTGATGGCTATGACATTTTTGGCTTTATATTTTAGGCATACAGTGGTTAATTTCTGAAAAGCATGCATTGACAGTTCCTGACAATTTAAGAAGGGTATTAGATATTCATTCATGATGTTTCAAAAGAGCCCTGTGCCATCTCTTAAAGACATAATAATGCAGTTTAATCAGTGACTGTACTGACAGTCTGCACTATGGCATTTCAGGGATTGATGCTCAAAAAGCAAATTGAGAACCTAAACATGAAAGAGATGAAGAATGAAAGAATTGAAATGAATCCAGCATCTGGCTCGTCCCTCAAGAATAACGTCTCTGAAAAACCATTGTTGCATATGGTATGACTAAACGCTGTTAAATTAATGCACACTTTAATTATCGCTGACATGCCACAAGACATCGTCTATTTTTCTCTGTCTGCCAAACAGCAAACCCATCTACATATCATTTTTGTACCATATGCAGTCTGGTTTAGTGCATAAAAGAACTACAGAATTGATCATCTGGAAGGCTCGTTTCACACTGCATGTTTAGCACTTGTATTAACATTATTCATTAGCAGTGAAGGTTTTGGACCATTTATGAGAAGTTATTGTAATAACAAAGAGGCAGAATGGTTGTGTGATATTGCTTTTACAAAATTCAACATTCAAGAAGCTAATATTGATTAACATATATTAGACATAATAATGCAAGTTACTTTAGAACTGTTTTTGTTAAACAAAACTAAACAAATGACACTCTTAAAGGTGCAGTATGTAATATTGACAGCTTGCGGTTGAAATGGGTACTGCAGTCCAAATTCAAAATATTGTTTCTCCCGCTCCCTCCTTCTTAGACTCAATGTGCATTCCTGTTGCCAGATTAGGGACAGGCAACAGGAACGAGTGCAACTGACAGTAAAAGCGACGAGCCTAACATTGTTTGTTAATGTGCATTTAAAGGCCTCTGGTCATAGAGCTTTTTAGATGGATGCCAAGGCTTTTTAGGTTGGGTAGAATCTGCTATATCTGATGCAGTTTAATGGCTGCAATACCCTGTGTTTTCTGCCAACTGGCAACCCGGGGTCTCCAAGTACTATTGGGTAAATTGGCAGTGGGTGGAATCATACAGACCAAAAAAAAAAAAAGACGCTCTGACATGGAATGCGCATTTCAAAGTAGAATAACTGGCTGTAGCACTGTTTTTCGGAGTAAACCATTATGTGGACTTAGCATGATTCATAAATAACTGCAAATGTATTATGGTATTTTCATGCTTTAATACAGTCACAAATTATATACAGCGCTTTAAAATATAGCTCCATGAAGAACCTTTAACATCAATGGATCAATGGTTATTTGGATTATTAAAATGTTAAAAATGATTATTAAAATGAGCAAAAAGTTGAAGTTGAGGAACCTAAAATGATTCTTCTGTATCATCTCTCTAATTAACAAAAATTAGTTTTTGTTTCTTTTGTTTCTGCTTTTTTGTATGATTCAGTGCTCATAAGGAAAGTTTTGCTTTGTTCCTTAATAGTGCCGTGTTTTTGAACAAATCATTTGAATGAGTGATTCAATGACTCATTCATTATGACACTTGTTATATTCCAGAATGAATTAATCATATATGGCTGAGCGATATGGTCAAAAAAAAATATCACGATAAAAAAATTTCAAATCAGTCGATATCAATAATTATCACAATACAAATTTTTCAAATCTTTATTTCTTTCCAGTTTAAAGGCAGACTTTTGCTCATAAGTGAAAGTTGTAGAAGTCAGACTGTTAATTGTGGTTTTAAACTACTTTTTATGGTCAGAACATGACAAACGCCTCACGTTTTTGAATTCTTTACACTTTTTCAGTCATTTTTCCTTAACAGAATAAATATCTTAATAGAAAAATTAATTTCTTAGTTTCTGCATGTTCTAATGAGTGACATTGTTTCAAATCATGAAACAGATTTGTGTTGCCTTACTTTGGTGCGTATCTTCAGCACGGTTTGCATACAGTGCAGGCTGCAATATTAATAATATAACATTTTTATGCACGTCTCTTATACACATTTGACAGTAGCTAGTGGTACCTTCACTGTAAAAAAATTTTCTGTAAAAAAACAGTAATGTGCTGGCAGCAGAGTCGCCAGCAATCTACTGTAATTTTACAGTATTCGTACTGTGAAATAATTTTACAGTTTATTACCGTAAAAATGAAATGCAGTACATTTCTGTGATTATTTCAATTTACAGCATCATTATGGTTACTTTAAATTCACTCTTTATTGTACAAAGGCATGAAATGGATAGAAATAATTGGACTGAAGGTTCATTATTTATCTAATTTATTTCAAATCTTTTTTTAGATTTATTTTAAATCTAATGTTATTTTATGCCTTTGTAAAGAGTGAATTTAAAGTAACCAGTGATGATGTAATTAGATTTACAGTTGAACATTATTGTTCTGTGGGCTACACACATCTATTTAAAATACATTATATTGAAAGATCTAAACAAGCGAACACTTAAAGGATATAAATCCAAATAAAGTTTTATTTAAAAGAGCAGTCCACATTTAACAAGGATTCAAAACTAAAAAATGATAAAAACCGGTGAAGACAGATTTTGGCTAACAAACAAAAACTTAAAAATAAAAACAATGGCAATAAAAAATAAATAAATAACAGACACAAACATATCAAAATAAGTTACAAACATGACAACTTGAGGTCAAACACATTAAACATTTTAACATTTTCCATTTTTTGAACATTTTGGAACATCTTTGGATCTGCACTACCCAGAACATGCAACAAATTTTGTGAAACATTTTAGTGAAACACATTTTAGTGAAAAAAAACAGGGGTTCAGGGTTTTTTCAGCACTTTTTTTTAAACATTCCAGTGAGGAGGCTTATGTACCTTTTAAAAGAGTTCTAGTCCTAGGTGAATGACTTTGTCATTTTACACCGACTTAACCATGACGACCTGGCTGCATGTTGTCTCCTGAGGTATTCCAACTGGTACCTCTGTAAAACATCAGCAAACAAAATATTTTATCAAAATAACTCTAGAATTATCAATGTAGAGTACAACCCAGATAACAAGGAGATTGCTGATAGTGTTGACTAACAAAACGCTTCCTGCATGTCTCAAGTCAACTCATTTTTCCATAACACTAACTATTTTTTTTTTTTACACGTTTCTACTGTTCAGATTCAGTGGATGATCCATGTTTATATTACAGCACAAAATTATTCCTAAGATGTTACCTTTTGTATAGATGGTAATGAAACTGAATAACTAACACCTGGACAAATGTTCAGCTACAATGGAATCAGCTGTGGTTAATCTAATTCAGTGGTTCTCAAAGCTGTCCTGCCCTGCATCCCAATGTTCATACTATCCATCCTAAATTCTATGTGATAGTAGTAATTTTCATACTATTTAGGTGATAGGTGGATAGTGTGCACATTGGGACGTGCTGGATAACACTAGCACTGCACATTTATGTCTCCATCTGACACACCCATTTCAGGTCTTGGAGTCTCTACTAATGAGCTCATGAGTTGAATCAGGTGTGATAGATTAGGGAGACATACAAAATGTGCAGGGCTGGTGGTGCTCCAGGACAGGATTGAGAACCACTGGTCTATTTGATTTGATAGCAATTAATTTTTTAGATTTTCATTCCTTTATACTCCTGAAACATTTTTTAAAGGTTTGTATTGCTTTTGTTCTTTTTAGCACACTTTTACTTTTTTAAATTAACTTTGTGGTTTAATGTGGCAACATCAGTCTGTCAAAACAACACAGACAGAACAAGAGGAGAGCTCACTGACCTATATGGTCCCCACTGAAAGTCAACTAGGTTCTTCAATAGTGTAGAGATATGTGCATTTTTCTGGACAATCGCCCCTCTCCTCTTCGAGGTAACCTTTCCCCGGGTGGCCTTTGTGCCTTTTTCAGGATTGATGCCAATGAAGCGCCTGGAATCACAATTGTCAGAGACTGAATGAAAAACTATAAGGAACACCTTGTAAATTTAAAAGGGTAGTTTGGGTTTTGCACATTATGTTAATAACTAGTACTGACATCATGAGGTATTTTGTCAAATTTTGCTGCCTGTTTTTCTATATCTTGGAAGTAAATTACTTGTTAAATTACAAGTGTATTACTACTATTGGTGAGACAGTATTATGTCTCTATCTGCTTATATGCAGTGTGATCTGAAAATCAGCTCCACTGCAGTAACATAGCATAAAAATTAAATATAAATAGATGCAGTGAGATCAGACAAAGGCATCAAGTAACCAGGTATCAGTATTGTTTTATTGTTTTTTGTTGTGTGGCTTAAAAAAGTTTTATCTCACTCCCACTTCATTTTGCCTAGTAAATTACCCATGGCAGGGAGATTTTTTGCCTGCAGGCCTGACATTAACCAAGGCAGGCCTCAGATCAGAAATCTCCTAGTCAGCTGGTTAAAATGTTGGGCAAAAATGAGTAGCAGAACAGGGGGTCAGATAAAAACTTTGCAAGCCACAACACAACAAAAACATTAAAAGAACAATACAAATGAAATACATGAGCTGCTTGATGCCTTTGTCTGATCTCACTGCATCTTTATTTATATTTATTTTTTTATGCTAGATTAAGACTTAGTTCACACTGCAGGCTAAAGTGGCCCAAATCTGACTTTTTTTTTGCCCAAATGTGACCCATATCTGATTTTCTTATGACAGTCTGAACAGCACAAATCCGATTTTTTCAAATCGGGTCCAGGCCACTTTCATATGTGGTCCTAAATCGGATACATATCTGATGTTTTGCAATGCGACTTCAGTCTGAACGGCCATGTCGCATTTCATGCGATTTTTACATCATTGAAATGCGACAGACGTCACAATTCTGCGCTGGAGGAGGCGGGAAGATTAAAATCACAATGGCAGACAATAATATCACTTTGTTATTTAGGCTCCGATTGCACATTAACTTAAAAATTGCTAAACACACGCTAACACGAGCAGCATCCATTTTTATTTCCACAAACACAGTGCGCTGCGTCTGACGTCACATCTTCTTCTGCGCATGCGGGTCACTTCAGGGCCGTATACGGTTCACACATGAGACTGATGGCAGTCACATTTAAATGACAATGTGAACAACAGCGCAAAAAAAAATCGGATTTCAGCAAAAAATCCGATCTGAGCATTAAGACCTGCAGTGTGAACTAAGTCTGTTACTGCAATAGAGCTGATAGTGGAACTGTAGTGGAACATGGGGTCAGGTAACAAAAACTTTGCAAGCCACAATAAGCAAAATAAGATGGTTTTTAACATAAGATGGCATTGCTCACAGGTATTTACTCAAAGCAGGAAATACCATCTTGGTATAAATGCAAACTATCCTTTTAGGCAAAGTAATGGTTTGTCATGATGCAGGTTTCAAGAATTATAACTCAAGAAAAGCTATAATGACGAAAAGGATATTCAAGCAGTCTCACCTCTGAATGAATTGCAGAGTACAGGCTGCTGCTTCTTGATATTGGAGGGTAAGCATATAGATTGCAAATACAGCAGCAAGTCCCGTCAAAAAGGTTGGTGTGATGCCTTCAGATATGACACGACCCTCAAGCGTGATCATCCAGTGCCCAATAGTGACTTGCACTGTTCCACCTGAAACTTCAAGTAACAGCAACATGTAACTCACCTTGCATAAACATCTGTACATTCAGAGAAAAATAGCAATGTAACATGTCTATCAATGAAATGTATACCAAGTAGAACTAGAAGGGATCGCAGACTAACAAATCTTAGTTTAGAGATGATCTAAAACAAACTTGGTAGCACTTATTTCATAGTACGTGTACTTCCCTGGTACATACATGGTAAATATCTTGTACCTACAGGCAAATGAGTGGTAACACAAGGTACTTACCTGAGGTGCATGTACATGGTAACAAATAAGAAACACGGCTGTACTTAACAGTCTTACAAGCATGGTAATTAGTTTGTACATACAGACAAGTGTGGGTAAGAACGGTCACTTACAGGTAGTGCCCGTACATGGTAACTAATTAGATACTTTACTGTACTTACTAATGTATATACATGGTAAATATGTAGTACTTACAGGCAGGTCCGTACAGTATCCGTATATGGTAATTAATAAGACACATTACTGTACATACTAATGATATGTACATGGTAAATATGTAGCACCTACGGAAAAATGTGCTATTATGTGGTAACAAACAAGACACATACTGTACTTGGTATAAACGTGGTAAATATGTAGTACTTACAAACAAGTGGGTGTTAATGTTAAATTGCTCTCCACAACAGTGCTTACAAAGTTTGAAGAATTGGTAATTCCTGTGTAATGTTTGTGTAAAATGGTGACCGTTCTTACCCACACTTGTCTGTATGTACAAACTAATTACCATGCATGTACGACTATTAAGTACAGTTTCTTATTTGTTACCATGTACATACACCTCAGGTAAGTACCTTGTGTTACCACTCATTTGCCTGTAGGTACAAGATATTTACCATGTATGTACCAGGGAAGTACATACTGTAAAATAAAGTGCTACCACAAACTTGATAAAACCTGGTGACTGTAAAATGCGTGTATATATTTGAATTATTCACACATTTTAGCGGTGAAGAGATGTTTTACAATTGATAAAACCTAAATGCGTGTAAATATTCACATTTCAGCACTGAAGGGGCATTTTAAAACCACACACTCACTAGCTCGACAGCTTGCTGAGCATTGATGTCATAACATTCTTCTGGGGCTACTACCTGAATAAAATACTGGTGAGGAATATAAGAAAATGCTTTAATTAATGAAATCAGATGGTGATGCAGGTCAATGCAGATGAAGGACTTCGAAGGCAATGGCGATGTAAAGCAGATGTCCTTCGAACTTGTTTCCTCTTCGGGAAAAAAGTGCTTTACAAATGACGTTTGTAAAAAATTGTCATCACAAGTACCTGACTGAAAATGATTTCGGATGCTTGAAAATTGCAAATTAACCAAACTGACAAAAGAGTAACGCACTTTGAGCAAACTTGTACTCGCACTTGTACACCCAATTAAAAACAACATATAAAAATACTGCATTGTACTGTATTTAACAAAGCCCACAATGCATTGCAACAGTAAAACCCGTATTACTTAAATACAGTGGGAGTACTGTTAAAATTGGCTGTAAATTAACAGCAATTTCTTAAATGGCAAAATATTGCCCAGAATGCATTGTTTTCTACAGAACATTACTGTTTTAATGGAAAACAGTATGTTACTGTCAGATTTTGGCCGTTTTTTTACAACAGTTTTTTACAGTGTTGAGTTAGCATAAAGATGTAAATTTATGTTCATTATCAAAAACAGTAACATCTGAAAACATATTTTTTTCATGAAAAGACGACAGATAGATAAAATAGAATTAGAATAGAGAGTGATAGAGTTAGAGGGTCAAGTAAAGATGGAAGAGATGTGTTTTTAGCCATTTCTTGAAGATGGGTAAGGATTCAGCTGCTCGGATTGAGTTGGGCAGGTCATTCCACCAGGTGGGAACAGTGAATGAAAAAGTCCGTGGAAGTGATTTTGTGCCTTTTTGGGATGGCATTCATCATTCACTTGCAGAACGCAAGCTTCTAGAGGGCACATATCTGAAGTACTGAATTTAGGTAAAGGGGTGCAGAGCCAGAGGTGGTTTTTTAGGCAAACATTAATGCCTTGAATTTTATGTGAGCAGCTATTGTTAGCCAGTGCAAACTGATGAACAGAGGTGTGACGTGCGTTCTTTTCGGTTCATTAAAGATTAATCTTGCAGCGGCATTTTGGATTAATTGTAGATGTTTGATGGAATTGACTGGAAGACCTGCCAAGAGAGCATTGCAATAGTCAGGTCTGGACAGAACAAGAGCTTGAACAAGGAGTTGTGTTGCATGTTCCGAAGGAAAGGGCCTGATCTTCCTAATATTGTATAAAGCAAATCTGCTGGACCGGGCAGTTTTAGCAATGTGGTCTGAGAAATTCAGCTTATCATCAATGACAACTCCAAAGTTTCTGGCTGTTTTTGAAGGAGTTATGGTTGATGAGTCTAACTGGAAGGTGAAATTGTAATGAAGTGATGGGTTTGCTGAAACTACAAGCAGTTCTGTCTTAGCTAGGTTGAGTTGAAGGTGACGGTCCTTCATCCAGCAAGAAATCGGATCATCAGGATGGAATGAGAGGTAGAGTTGAGTGTCATCAGCAGTGATACGGAAAGCCATGTTTCTGAATGACAGAACCTAGTGATGTCATGTAGACAGAGAAGAGAGTGGTCCAAGAACTGAGCCCTGAGACAACCCCAGTAGCTAGATGTTGCGACTTGATACTTTCACCTTCCAAGATACCTTTTGAAAGACTCATCTGAGAGGTAAGACTCAAACCACTGGAGTGCAGTACCTGAGATGCCCTTTCTCAATAGGGTTGACAGGAGGATCTGGTGGTTGACCGTATCAAAAGCAGCGGACAGATCCAGCAAGATAAGTAATGAAGACTTAGAAGCTTCTCTGGCAAGTCTTAGGGATTCAACAACTGAGAGCAAGGCAGTTTCAGTCAAATGTCCACTTCTGAAGCCAGATTATATTTTTATATGGTTAAGTGTAATTATTCTGACTGTTTGAGTTTTATTAACATTAACCATTGGTCTTCCATGGTAGCATAAACTGAGATCATGATAACCACAGTTAAAACCACACATATAGCATGTACAAAATATCATGGTAAAAATGTAACTATTGTTTCTAGGTATTCGTATGAAAAACAGTAGTCTAAACAGTTAGTATAAATGCATGGGATAGCTTAATCACAAAAAATACTGTCTATTACTCCTTTAATACATTAAATCAATATTATAATGTATTAGTAAATTAATAATATAATAAAATTTGCTATGAGTTAGTTTAGTTTGGAAACATACAATGCAAACAAAATCATAGCTTGTATCATTTGTAGAAAGCATAATCTAGTGGTGGAATGCTACCGCAATATTTGAATGACCTGAACCAGGATGTATTGATCATGTGTGGGAATGACTTTGACACTTCTGTAATACTAAGCGTTCTCTGAAAAGTTCTATCTCTCAAAATCAATTTTCATTTTCCACTTTGTCCCCAGACCAATAATAAAATTAATCTAAACCCGAATGTAATACAGAAACTGATATCATTTCCCTGGATAAATGTTTTCTCTTTAACCTTCCAATTAAATCCATGAGTGTATTAAATGAGCTTTAGGACGAGTTATTGATTGCTCACCCTCTTGAAAGAATCATTATATTAAACATACTAAGAGTTCAGAAAAGAAAACATAGCGAGACGTTGAATCGGCTGAGTGATCCCCAGAATGCCCCTCAAAGAACATGCAAATGAAGGTCGCTGTGAAGTGTTGCGAGGCAAGCATGGTTGTTAATATTCTCAGCTATGGCACCTAGCGCATAGATAAACCCCTGATGATCCATCAGACATCCACTTTGATGAATGACTTCACTCTGCATTCATTAGAGGAGATGGAGATCATAAGATGCAAAACCATAGGAAACAAAAAAAATCCGCAATATCGTTCAGGACACACGGAGCCCCATTAACCTGCTCTGCAGGTATTTATCTTTATTATCATCAAGCGAATTATAATTTGTCAACATGATCCCGATGCTGGTAAACACAGCATTTAACCTTAAGAACTTTACAGGATTACAGAAGATCAAATATTGCTTTAAGTGCACAAATACTTTTATCAGAATGAGTCTTGGGGGAAAACAACAAGACAAATGGTTTGAAATATAAGTTCTGGTACCCTCCGTCTGGGAAATCTATAGTTTATGTATGAATGATGACGTTAATAATGAAAGAAAACACCCCTTACATTCAGTGTAAACTCCCTTTTTTCAGTGGTGAGAGAACTGAATGTTCTTGACTTTTTTGTTAAATAATGCAGAAATTATGCAATTGCTGGTTCAAGGTTTCTATCTCTGTGCTTTTCATTTTTCTGAAGGACAGTTCCATGAAAGCATTGTTTCATGTTAAGTTAAAGGATTTCATAGTCTTTAAAACTATTCATACAAGCTGATGTCACACTAATTACATAGCAACTGAATAAAAGATAAGTTTATTTATTTAAAAAAAAATGCTGTAATTTAAATGTGGTTCTTAAACCTGTAAGTCAGAGGTAACACAAAAGTCACATTTGAAGAGTCTTATGCAGAACTTTTCCATCTTTTCTACCAAGGGTGGGCGATATGACCAAAATTTTGTATCATGATATTATTTTTGCTTTATGATATCAACATTTTTGATACCATAGAAATTTCATAATTCTTGTCACCAGTGTCAATATCACAAAAAACTAATACTAGCCTAAATTTGAAGACAAGTAAACAGTCAGCGATTAAATAAGAATAAGAAACTAATTAGAAGCAACAGGACAAAAAACTACAGTAGAACAAATAAATAAGGAATTCTACATACATTGCACAAATTAAATGTATAAAAACATTGTATATTCTTCTCTGTGTAAATTAAATATATATTTCTTCTAATTACAAAAGTGATTTAGTCAAGAGCAGGGGCAGTGAGAGATTTTCTCTGTTTTGTTGTTTGATTAACATGAATGACAGACAGCAGGAATATTAGACTGCTATCACTTTAAGAGCTGCCCTGGTCCAATATACTGTTACACGTGTGTTTTCTTTCACTTAAGACCTAAATTACTGTGTTTACAAAGATACTTGCAAATATCAGCATTTTGACACATACAAATGTGTATATTTAACCATTCAAGGCCTATAAAGCGCCAAAAATAACTCCCGCACCCTATATGAGCACCGTCTTCACATGCGCCGCCTCTCAGACAGCGCGCATATAGCGAAATGAGATCTCTTTCACTGCTGAGTGCATTTCAATGGCTTAAAATCACTTGTTTTTAAACTGCTATGCTTAAAAACGCATGTAAACGATAAATTTTGTACCATGTAGCACAGCAACCTACGCGATAGAGATGATAGTTGAAAATCTCTTGACAAATTTCTACCGGTTAATCAAATCCAGAAGTATTCATTTTAAAGGTATGCCGAAGTCTGTCTGTCTGTCTATCTATCTATCTATCTATCATCTATTTATCTATTTTAGTTCTTAAAGCTTAACAGCTATTGTCGTTTAAAAACTGTCATTTGTTTAAAAAAAAAAAAAAAAAAACCTTTGTAAGTATCTTTGTTTTTTGTTGGTTTTTCTTTCCACAGAAGAAAGTCAGTCGTGCAGGTTTGGAACGAAAAGTGAGGGTGAGTTTTTATTTTTAAGTCAACTATCACTTTAACATCCAGCCCAACTGTACCATCCTTCTTTTTCACAGTCACACACTTCTCTTTTTCACTCTCATGCCTTTCAAATCTTTCCTCACCAAATAAAAAACTCCTCTGGGTTCTCTGGATCTGTGGACCGGAGAGTATATTCGACACCTTTCAGAGAAAATTGAGATGCACTCTCAGCAGTAGACTTCTCTCCGAGGAAGTGCACGTAGCTGACTCAACCATTATTCCAATGGGAAGCTTAATAATAGACTTTTTATACACACATGCAGTTAAGAGGAATGTGCTCACACGAGTCTGCTGACCATAGGCTCCAGTTCAGTCAGAAAGTGGAGAGAGCAGGTGGTAGAAAGCTGAATCCCATTGGCATTTTCTCTGATGAGTGGACAGCGTGATGAAAGCCCACCCAAAGCCTCATGTCACGTACCACCAAGACCAATACTCCTCAGTCATCCTTCATTAGATTTGGTCATGTGGCAGTGAAGAGGCAAAGAAGTCTCTGGAGAAGAATTGGACTGAGATGTGATTTGTTTGCCTTCTCAGTCAGGTAATGCTCAGCCTCTTTCCTTCATCTGAAAAACTCCTTTTCTCACTTTGTGTGCGTTTATTCTGGCCAGCGGCCAGGATGGTAATAGACTAGGGAGCTGAGTTTCATTGACCGCACTGGAAAATAATGTGAGGAATGTTTGAATTCTTTCTGAAACACAGCAAATTTGGATGGTTTTAGGCCAGGAGCACTACGTTCAGATAATTTGTTTTAAAGAGCATCATCTCTATATCTGCATGGGCTTGATTTCAGGCGTCTTCTCTGTGTGTGTGCTTGTTTAGGTGGATGTTTCATTATTTTTAGCTCCTGTGTTTGTTTATATCGATTCGTCCTCATTTTCCTCATCCTGTCATTTGAAGTTTTGACAGCACTGAAGGTGTCTGGGTCTTCTACTTTACGTCAGGTGGAGATACATCTCGTATATAATAAAATGCCATCCAAATGAAAACAGATTGTGAGGCCAACCATGCAGCACCTTGGGCCTCCATTACTGGGTTGGCTTGCTGAGCGCAGAAGACGGATGAGACTATTCATTTTCACTGTCGAACGGCCTCACTGCATAAGTGGAGCATGCAGCAAATGCATGCTGTTGAACACAGCCTCAACATCAGCCAGTTTTACTGAAATTTAGTGTTGTAATGAGTGTTAGAAGAAATGATGCCCTGAATAGGAAGGTTTGTTGAATATGTTTTTGTTTTTTTGGCACTGGGGACTGTTGTACCAGTTGTGTGTAGGTTAAAACATAGCCTATTGTGGAATAATTGGTTCCAAGTTACAATTTATACAAAAATTTGAGCACTGCATCATTAAACGCCTCCTAAGAAGTAACAGTTGGAATGAAACAGCAGAACGTTTCGGTACAAGCGGTATGGTACAGTACAGTACAGTACAACTGGGACGGTACACCCTGATCCGGCATGCGTTTCCTCCGTCAACAGTATCATTAATTGATAGGCATGATGTATGCCGGAAAGTAGTGATTGACTTCATTCTCTCACAAAGAAGAAGCGCAGCATTGTCTGTGTGTATATGTGAAAATACAAAATTCGAAAAATGCACTGTTTTATTTTTTGTAAACAAGTCCAATGAGCAGCGTGGTGGAATGAGTGAAAGAGAAGCTTCATTCCCCTTAGCATGCACAAATGACGATTCTCTGTCTACCAATCAATGTTCTGCAGTGAGTCTATAGCTCCACCCTTTAGGTACTGGACTAAATGTGCTAGGTACCCCAACGGAAGGCTCCCAAAAAAGAGGTACAGTACGGTTTGCTATTTTGGTAGCATTTGCAACTTCTGACAATGGAAACAGAAATAACTGCATACTGTACTGTACTGTACTGAACCATACCACTTGGTGGAAACGAGCCATTACAGACTTCAGTCTTTCAGACATACATGATGTTGATATTTATACTTGATAGAAACTGATCTAAATGGTGTCACCCTGTGTCACTAATTGTGAATTTCAGGTTTCAACACACATAAAAAAAAAATAAATAAATAAATAAATAAATAAAACAGTTCTGATAATTTGCTGTATTAACATTTATGCTGTATTTATTTGAACAAAGATACAGTAAAACAGCAATATTGAGGGGAAAAAAAATTATTAATCACGTAATAATTTGAAATAACTGTATTATTGTTTTTTTTATATATATAATTTATTCCTGTAATGGCAAAGTTGAATTTTCTGCAGTCATTACTCCAGTCTTCAGAAATCAGAAATCATTCTTATATGTTGATTTGATGTTTCACGTTTATTTCACATTTGTATAGTGCATGAAATAAATGTGAATCATCTTATACACTTAAATGTTCATCTAGCTTGAATTTGTTCATTTTTCTATGCTAAAAATTGCTTGCTACACTCTTAAAAATAAAGGTGCTTAAAAGGTTCTTCACAGCAATGCCATAGAAGAACCATTTTTTGTTCCACAAAGAACCATTCAGACAAAGGTTCTTTAAAGAACCAGCTTTTTCTTACCTTTTGATAATCTGAAGAACCTTCTTTCACCACAAAGAACCTTTTCTGAAACAGAAAGGTTCTGCTGATGTTAAATCTGGGACGACAGCCATGCAGACCAATTTGATGCAGTGTGCGGCGTATGGTCTGAGCACTGACAGGCTGACCCCCCACCCCTTCAACCTCTGCAACCTCCTATCCTAACAAACCATACATCAATGGAAAGCTTATTTATTCAGCTCTCAGATGATGTATAAATCTCAATTTTGAAAAATTGACACTTGTGACTGGTTTTGTGGTCCAGGGTCACATATAAGCTACATCAGACTGTATTTAATGTATTGTGCCCAAGATTTAATGACATTGTTTTAAGATATATGAAAACATTTTAACTTGGCTGCTACTTGCACAGTCAGTTGATCAGCAGTTTAGCCATGCAGTCTTTCTCTTATGACAGCTGTACCTTTTATGGTTATTAGTAGAACATTAAAACATTACAATCTAAAATTGCTCTTTAAAGCATTAAAACACTAAATTAAAAGTTAAAATCACTAACTTTAAAATGAAATAAATAATAGAATACAGACTACATTCTAACTGGCAAGAGGAATACAGATAACTCGTTTAAGCTACTAATTAAGACTGTATTAAAACTTGCATTTGATTTACAGTTACAGCTATCATAAAACAAATATTTTAGCAAAATGTACATTGTACTCAAAATTATTGCGCTCCATCTGTTCAGGGCCCGTGCAGCAGTGCTCGTTCACTCACTTAAGCCTTGGCAAAATGGATATATTTTCATGACTTTCTAACATTTACAGATGAAGAATATACCTGTGGCAGGAAAAGACAGCATCTCAGATTCATTAAACAGCACAAATATATTCTCTGTTTGCCATGGTGGATCGATTTGATCCATGATCGACATTAAGGGCTGCTTAAGAATAAGTGAGCACATCAAATTATCTTGACTCATTGAACCTGGATAGAATTAGTGAGATTGCATGAACTTAAATTGTCATTTATGGAACCGCTTTAGCCCCAATTGATTTGTTAGGTTATTTCAAGTCAGGTTTCGGACTTTAATCCCTTCTTTTCATAGCGTCTTTTATGAACCAGCCCCCTGATCACCCTGTCGGGGTTTATTCTGTGATAGTCTCAGCCTCAGACAGTCAAGAGTTTTGAAGTCATCATTGCATTGGTTGAATTATACAGGATTTCCGGAAGATGTGTGTCACGTTCTTTAATGTTCTGCCTGGAAATAATGATGCCGTGATGCCAAACCCCCTCGTGGAAGAAGAAAGCTCTCGTGTTTACAACTGTGACGATGAGCGCTTATCAAGATCAACTAAACGCTGGATTTTCAAAAGTATGTGAAATATTTAACGTTCACGGCATAGACATATGTCCAACATGTCCAAGAGATTTACATACTGCTCTGTTATTGTGGGGACATTTCCACGACTCTAAACATGACGCAGCACAAAACGAAACGTGATTGGTTGCTTTGCCTGTTAGTCATTTGGCCTCTTGGGTGGGCCTTGGCCTTTCAAAGCGGGCATGATTCCCGAACCTTCTGCCGTCAGTCTGAAGGTCTGGCTACACAAGACTAATTCTGTGATAACCAACTGTATGTACATTATGTCTTACTTAAACCGTAATAAAAAAATTAATAAAATAAATAGAAAGTTCAGAATAACAGCATTTATTTTAAATAGAAATCTTTTGTAGGGTTATAAATGTCTTGACTGTCGCTTTTGATTAATTCATTCTTGCTAAATAAAATATTAATTTCTTTCAAAAAAATTAATAAAAAATTGTAGAAATAAAAACTCCAGTAAACATTAAACTGTTAGACCAACACAAATACAGCATTAACCATCATAAAACTCCCTGAACCAGAATGAAATTGTATGTTGGTCAACAGGGAACTATAAGAATTCAGTTTATAAAATTAGTTTGACTGCACAGCCTAACTAGAATTCTTTGTTTAGTTTAGCATTTTTAGTGCCTGGGAATCTTGCTGTTTAATGTCAGAATAATGTACATTGTCATTTTGGCTTCAAAGGTTCTCTAAAAAATACATTTCATAATTACGGTGAAAAACTGTTGATGTTCATTTCAGTTAATTTCACGTTTTCGTGTGCCTTGCAGTCTCAGCTATATTGCACACACAGACTATTTTGTGGATGAGAAACTGTCTGATTAGATTTCCTGCATTTCTTGCTTAAAGATGTATTCCTCTAATTGGTGGTTTTGAATAAAGATATGCTGTTTCTTTTCTCCAAATATGAATATACTGTACATTTCAAAGGACCAGCCTCTACAGTTGGTTTTTTTTTTACAAAAATTGAGATTCTCTGAATTATAATAACTTAGGCCTGGTTTCTAGTTCCTGTGTTTTTGTGCCTCTTTTGAATTACTTCTCATATGGATTGCAAATTAAAATGTCAGAGCTGTTGAGTGCACTGTTTTTTAACCTAATGATGTAAAGGTCTTTGTGTTCAGTGCTGTGAACTCCAAAACCAGACACTAAAGCCAGATTTAAAATATTGAGATTCACGGAAAAATGGACATCCAATTTTCCTCATTATCTAACCATCTGTGTTGTTTGCTCTTGGACTATCCTTCTGAAAGACATGAGAAGGAATATTTACTTGAATTTTGATTGCAGTAATTATTACAGCCATAAATGCTTTTGTCATTGTGGAATACATGATCACCACCCAGTCGCCAGAGAGTTATTCTATGCACTTAACCGGGTTTGAAACATAATTTACTCTCTTTGTCCCTTAGTGGCAATAAAATCTTAATTTTATGCATCATAATTTGACCTGCTGTGATTAACAGCCCTGATCGAAACGGGCCGTCCATAAAGCTCAAGCCAGGGAACATCAGATGCGTGATTCGATCATCTCTTCTAAAAATGTTATCAGTGACTTCATAGAGACTGAGTTTTTGTTCATTTATAGTCAAATCAATCAAAGCTTCACCTTGAAGTGTTCTCATTATGTCAATATGGCATATCAAGAATGCACTTTGTGGAATAATAATGGTGTTATAATACTGAAGGTAGAATGTCATAAGATTAAAAAAAGGACATAAAATAATTTAGAACTTCAAGCTATATGTGTGTGTTTCTTTGTTAAAGGAAGAGTTCACCCAAAAATGAAAATTTACTGAAAATCTGTGACCCTGGACCACAAAACAAGTCTTAAGTGGCACAGGTATATTTGTAGCAATAGCCAACAATACATAGTATGGGTCAAAATTATTGATTTTTATTTTACTGTAAATGTATCAAAGCTTAATTTCTGATTAGTAATACTTTCGGATGATGTATAAATCTCAATTTAATAAAATTGATCCTTATCACTGGTTTTGTGGTCCATGGTCACATATACTCCACCAATAGATCCTCTGCAGTGAATGGGTGCCGTCAGAATGAGAGTTTAAACAGCTGATAAAAACATCACAATAATCCACATGACACCAGTCCATCAATAAATGTCTTGTGAAGTCCTCTGTCCATTACATTGCTTTCTCCAGTGAAAAAGTCGTCTCATCTAAATGAGGTGAGAAATATGCACAGATCAGGCAACATTTACAAACGAAAACAGTTCTAAACAAATATGTCTATTGATTTTGATGTGAGAGAACAACAAGGGATGGACTTCTTCACTGGAAGAAGCGTTATTTTGGGTCATGGACTATTCTGGTCATGAAGTGACAGTTCTTCACAAGACATCGATGAACTCTAATTCTGGCGGCACCCATTCACTGCAGAGGATCCATTGGTGAGCAAGTGATGTAAGGCTAAATTACTACAAATCAGTTTTGATGAAGAAACAAACTCATCTGTATCTTAAATGTGTAATCTGAGTATCTGAGTATCAGTAATTGATTTTCAGCAAATGTTTTTTTTTTTTAAGTAAATATACATTTAATGCATATATGTGCAGGATTTAATGTGTTTTGTGTACAGTTAAGGGCTATATATGTCAAATCTGTGTGTGTGTGTGTGTGTGTGTGTGTGTGTGTGTGTGTGTGTGCAAATGCATTTGACCTATTCATTAGTTTGTGCATCTTTTTGTACTTGAGAGCCCTACAATTAAATACATCTAAAAAAAAAAATAATAACCTAATTTGAACCTGAACGGACCGGCCCACTGCTGTGATTATGCTATAGAGGAATTTTTAATTAGGATCTTATTAAGAGCTTGACAACAAACATGATTCAATTTGGAATCTGCATGTGGATGGTAATTATAGCTCACACTTCTGCATAAACTTGATTGAGTCAAGGACTTCTCTGAAGAGACCTTGAAATATCCTTTTGCTTGCAAGAGTTGCATGTGCAGGTACAAAACTTATCTGTCCTTAGATCTACATCCAAAGAAGCTGTGCAAATATGGAGGGTCATATTTAGTGTTGGGTAGTTCGTGGTGAAAATATGTAGTATGTTTATGTACCACTTTATACAAGATTGTTTTAAAGCAGCTTCACATTGATAATACAGGAAAATAATCTGAACGTTGTAAAATGCATCAATTATGAAAACCATCTGTAAAGAAGACAATAGTCATTATTCAGCTTAATTTAGCTCAATGTTGAATCAGTTAGATCTGTCATTGTCATAATGTGCATCAATAATGATATGATTTCAGTTCAGTTATAAGGAACTCTACAGAAGGCAATAGTGTCATTTTTCAGCTCAATTCAGTAAAAATTTTGCTCTCATCCAAAAGTGTTAGTCCAGTTAAATCGATAATATTACTGAATATTAATCGTCTTTTAACCCTTAAAATTAGTAAAGAATATCTTTGTAATAAGGATTTTATCCATCTATTATCTCTTTTATAAACAAAATCATCGTAAATAAAAATGTAAGGCAAACATCTCTACCTGTTCCTTCGTTGTTCTCTTTAAGAGTGTCAGTGAGATTGAAGACATGCATTTTGCACATCTGATGCGCTGTAACCCCTGCCTGGTGATTTATTGAAATATGTGGCTAATGTTCATTTATAGGGCAACCCAAAGGTCATGTTCATAAATCTGCCTCCTGATTAGCTACTCACAATTTTCAGTTAACAAACTTTAATCACTTAGTCCAAATAATCTAAAGTGTGCTTCACAGAGAAAGTTACATTATCTACGCTACTGATGTTGACCAGAAAGTAGCATTTTTACATTTACATTTAGCAGATGGATTTATCTTAATTGACTCACAAAAGAGGAACATCATAAGCAATTTGTCATGAGAGCAAACAGTATTTGTGGTACACAATGCCAAGTTTGGTTTAAAAATAAAATAGATAAACAGGCTAGAACAGACATGCAGAAAAGAAGAGAACAATAAAAAAATATTTATAAAAAAATAGTTTATTTTGTTTTTGATTTTAAAAAAGATACTCAAGACTGAAACAGTGGGAAAAAATAGCAAATAAATACTTCAATTACGGTTAAAAAACAGCAGTCAGGTTCTGTAAGTAAAAATCATTTTAATTTTTTCCATAAAGAAATTCATACCATCTTAATTTACAGGATTTTTTAATACTCTGATTCAGAAAGGATGCATTAAATTTACATATACAGGTGCATCTCAAAAAATTAGAATATCGTGAAAAAGTTCTCTTTTTTGTAAATTATTTCAAAGACTGAAACTTTCATATATTCTAGATTCATTACATGTAAAGTAAAACATTTCAAAAGTTTTTTTTGTTTGTTTGTTTTAATTTTGATGATTAGAGCTTACAGCTCATGAAAGTCAAAAATCCAGTATCTCAAAATATTAGAATATTTACATTTGAGTTTCATTAGATGACCATCCCTACAGTATAAATTCTGGGTATCTCTTGTTCTTTGACACCACAATAATGGGGAAGACTGCTGACTTGGCAATGGTCCAGAAGACAATCATGGACACCCTGCACAAAGAGGGTAAGTCACAGAAGGTCAAAGGTGTGGCTGTTCACAGAGTGCTGTATCAAAGCATACTAAATGCAAAGTTGACTGGAAGAAAGAAACTGGGTAGGAAAAGAGGCACAAGCAACAGTGATGACTGCAAGCTTGAGAATACTGTCAAGCAAAGCTGATTCAAACACTTGGGAGAGCTTCACAAGGGAGGAACTGGGAAGCTGGAGTCAGTGCATCAAGAGTCACCACGCTCAGACGTCTTCAGGGAAAGGGCTACCAAGCCACTTCTGAAACAGAAACAGCATCAGAAGCATCTTACCTGGGCTAAGGAGAAAAGAAACTAGGATCAAGGCTGTGGTCCAAAGTCCTCTCTGGGATAAAATTGATTGGCCAACCAACATGCCTGACCTGAACCCCATATGGAATATATGGGATATTTTCAAGAGAAAGATGAGAAACAGTCAACCCAACAATACAGACATGCTAAAGGCTCAATAGTGCCTCAGCAGTGCCACAGGCTGATCGCTTCCATGCCACACCTCACTGATGCTGGAATTTGTGCTAAAGGAGCCCCAACCAAGTATTGAGTGCATACATGAACATACTTTAAAGAACTTGAACTTTTCTGTTTTGTAAATCCTTTTTTTGATTGATCTTAGGAAATATTCTAATAATTTGAGATACTGGACTTTTGACTTTCTTGAGCTCTAAGCTCTAATCATCAAAAATTAAAACAAAAACACTTTTGAAATGTTTTAATTTACATGTAATGAATCTAGAATATATAAAAGTTTCACTTTTTGAAATAAGTTACAAAAATTTTCATAATATTCACATTTTTTGAGATGCACCTGTAGAATGTTATAAGATTTCAATTTCTATTTGGGTTTTTTTTTCAATCTGTTTCCATAAAAATATTAAGCAGCACAACTGTTTTTTACATTAATAATAAGAAATGTTTCATCCGCACCAAATCAGCATATTAAAATAATTTCTGAAGGCCCATCTGACACTGAAGACTGGAGTAATGATGCTGAAAAATCAGCTTTGTCATCACAGGAATAAAATATATGCAAATAGAGATCAAATAAAAAAATAAAAAAAACACTTCCAGGAGCTGCTGAAAAAGTGTCGCTACTGCAATGAATGATTGATTGATTTGTACAAATATGCTCTGATTGAAATGAACAGTCGTTATCAATGCAGCAGTTATAATATAGCTTATCTTCTATTGTGTATTTATCATTACTTTGCTGTTATCTCAGATTCCCTCTAATGGAGATAAAGTGTTTCATCACCCACAAAACAAAAATACTATGCTTTAGTACAATTACCAGATGATTTATTAAACTGCTGTTGTCCACTTTGGGTGTAGATAACAATCATTAATCCAATTAGCGATGAGCCACTAGAGCCTGGAGGACTCTGGAGAACAGGTTTCGTCATTAAAATGATTAAGCCCACATATAAGTGTCTCTTACGCACATTTATCAGTGATGATTAAGGAAGTAGATAAGATGGATCTTGTTTCTGAGTGTGTTTTTAGGTGGTTGGTTAGATGTTGAAAAATAGAGTTGCTCGTTAAAGCTCGTTATGGATAGTTATTGCTGTTCTCTACTGTTACGAATGTAGAGTACATGATAAGTGCCACTCGAGCTATTTCTGTTGCTCCTAAGCAAGGAACCAAAGACAGCTTATTCACTGTGTTAACAAACTATTTTCCTGCTGTAAGTGCATACATTGAGGCACAAAAGCACGTAGAATACAGTCTTTTTGCTAGTGAACATCTTTCTAAACTTTACAGCAAAGGTATGGTCAAAGACAGCTACCAGACACAGAATAAACTCTTAAAGGAATAGTTCACCAATAAATGAAAATTTACTGAAAAATTAATTCACCCTCAGGACATCCAGTATATACTGTAGGTTAAATTAATCTGAACAGATTTGAAGAAATTTCCGGTGAATGCTTTGCAGTAAATGGGTGCCGTCAGAATGAGAGTCCAAACAGCTGATAAAAACATCACAATAATCCACAAGTAATCCACATGACTCCAGTCCATCAATTAACATCTTTTGAAGTGAAAAGCTGCATGTTTGTAAGAAACAAATCCATCAAGATGTTGTAAACTTCATATTCAAGTCCTCTGTCCATAATATTGCTTCCTCCTGTGTAAAATCGTCTCATCTGAATCAGGAGAGAAATATGCACAGATCAAACATACAAGTGAAAACAGTCCACAACAGTTCTAAACAAATATGTGGGTGGATTTTGATGTGAGAAGACAACAAAGGATGGACTTTTTCAATGGAGGAACCATTATTATGGATTATGGACTCATATTTTGGTGAGTTTAAAATGAAATTGTCTTAGTGATGGATTTGTTTTTTACAAGCATGCGGCTTTTCATTTCACAGGATGTTAATTGATGGATTGGTAACTTGTGGATACTTGAGGATTATTGTGATGTTTTTATCAGTTTGGATTCTCATTCTGACGGCACCCATTCACTGCAGAGGATCCATTGGTAGGCAAGTGATGTAATTATAAATTTCTCCAAATCTGTTCAGATGAAGAAACAAACATATCTACATCTTGGATGGCCTGAGGGTGAGTAAATCTTCAGCAAATTTAAATTTTTGGTGGAACTATTCCAACAGGGGTTGTAGAAGAACAATTTTTGTTTCCCCAAAAAACCTTTCAATGAATAAACCTTTTCTACTATAAAGAACCTTTTGTGTTATGGAAAGATTCTTTGGGTGTTAAAGATGCTTCGTGGAACCATAGATGCTTTATTTTTAAGAGTGTAGATCTTAAAGAAAATCACTAATTTAGATGTTTTCAATATGTAGATGTTTTCTAGAATAAAGACAAACATTATTCTTCAAATGTTCAGCAACGGCTGCTGTATCCTCTACAGAGTGATTTAAATGTTAATGTTTAACCATGTTTTCTCTGTATGAGCGGTGCACACATTTTAAAACAAATACATTATGCATTACTTTAAATAATGTTAGGGAACCATGCCTTTTCCTACTAACACTCTCACTGTATTAAATTCGCATAATATTGCTTTGCATAATCATAAAAAAAACTTTTTCCCTCTTTATTGCTTATTGACTTGTTCCAAAAGTTTCTGTAGTGTCAACGTGTATTTTTTTTCCCTAAGGCCTCAAGTCCAACTGAGGTCAAGGTGACCCGTAGCCCATTGAAAGCAGGTCACAGAGAGTAATTAAAGTACCCTGTAATCTGTAATGGCTTTACTGACTGTTGCTGTTTGTGGCGTTTGCGCTGTCCACTCTCATTTCGTTCCTAGTAATTTGTTTTTTGTCTGTCATATTGCGGGTCAGAGACATGAATGTGTGAGGTGAGGTTAATGTTCTGACCTCTAAATGGCATCTAAAAGGATTTATTGGGCTGACAGGCTCCTCAGCACCTGCCAAAAGGACAAGAACGGCTGGGAAAAGAGCAACATTATATCATTTGCAAGCAGAGAGAGTTTAAAGGAGTTCATATCCTGAGAACATTCCTTGGTGTTTTGAAATAAGAGTTTAATGTATTATGAAAACATACTGTAATAACTTTCTAATTAATTAAAACTTCTGTAATTTACTGACTGTCAGACATAGTACATTGACACATGACAACAATTCAGTGTTCAAATAGTTGAACAATATTTAAATTCATCATTAAATCATTTTTAAAGAAAAAAAATATAATAAGGAATATTCTCAGTAAAATTTAAACAAAAATATTCTACAGTAGAAATTAATTTAAGTGGGAATGCAAAAAAGTTGTCAACTAAAACATGACTGAATGGAATTATTTATAATTGAAATCAAATATTTATTTATTTGGTTGAGCTAAGAAAATAAGCCAAATTAGGTTAAATAAACATGAACTTTGGTATTGAAAACTTAAAGTTCTTTCATAAAGATATTCCAATTAAACTTTAAAAGTTCAAATAACTAAATTTGTCTAGTTGAAAAATACTTTATTCTACGTAAATACAGCTTAACTGATTCAATGTAAAAATGTAAAAAGTTAAGATAAATGAACATTGGTATTGAAAACTTAAAGTAAGTTCACCTTCCTTTCATAAAGATATTACAAATAAACTTTATAAGTTCAAGGTAAAGAATTTGTCAAGTTATAATACTTATAATACTTCTAAGTAAATACTACTTAACTGATTCAGGAAAAAGATCAATCAAAAAGATAAGTCACACACACACACACACACACACACACACACACACACACACACACACACACACACACACACCAATAATCTCCATAAAGGTATCATGTTAAGTATCAGCTTCTGGCAAAATTGATGCTATTTTTCTTGTCTAGACTGGTGTTAGATAATGATAAAGACGGAATAGGTTTTATTGGCAAAAGAATAGAAGTCATGCACAGTGCACTATTCCTTTCATAGCCGGCAATAAATGGTTTTGCAGTGTTATCAATATTTCATTGTGAAAGTTACAAATCTTCCAATGCTTTGCTGAAGACTGCCTCTCATTCTTTATTTTTCTTGCTGTAAATACAACAAGGACTGCATGAGTCTAAAAGTCTCTGAGTCCCAAACCTTAATTAAAGCTGTTTGTTTTGTTTTTCATCATGCCATCATTATGCAGTGTGCAGAAATAGGCACGGAAAAGAAAAAAAAGATTACAGGATGCATCATGGGGGTTCGTGCCACGCTGGATTTCATTTTTAACACATAAAATTGGATCACTTATCAATCTATAATCAATCATATTTGAAAACCCATTGTTTCATATTAGTTTTTATAAGGTTGAAAAAGACCATATGGTTCAAATCGCTGCATAATTTGTCTTTTTGAATCAGTTTTGAGAGGTTCATTGTTGTAGAGCTAACCGTGTTTTCAACGGAGTCTGATTGAAGTAATTATATGTCTTCAAATGATCAATAATGTGATGTTTTTCTTCACAGTTTTATACCAGTGAGGCATGACAGTGTAGAAATGCGATCTGTCAAGATACAAAAGGAATGGCTGATGGAAGATTCAGCACAGATTTCTTCATCAATGTGACCTCAACTTCCATATGAGTTTGAAATATTAAACATAAAAATATAAAACATTAAATATTAAAAAGGGTGGACACCAGGCTTGTGCATCATGCAGAACTGAATTGAGAATATGTTTGGATTTGAGGTAGCAAACAGGATCAAGAACTGTAATTTCAATTTAATAACATAAAAATAAATGATCTTTATTAAATTTTATATTATATATATATATATATATATATTAGTGCTGTCAAACGATTAATCGCGATTAATCGCATCCCAAATAAAAGTTTTTGTTTACATAATATATGTGTGTATACTGTGTATATTTATTATGTATATATAAATACAAACACATGCATGTATATATTT